>JABSMT010051637.1:0-13021 GCA_018902335.1 Eumacrocentrus americanus
ATAAAAAATTAAATTCTCTACAAAAAAGGTCATATGCAATTTTGCTTTATCTCTCATAGTTTCCGAGATATAATAAATTTCGTGAAAAATTTCAATGAAATTTACTTTTTCACCGACTTACTTATCTCCTTTTACAGCATAACAACAGAATTATTACCGATAATGTCGGAATTTTTCAATTTCACCATGCCGACAAATTTCACCTACCTGTGCTGTAAAATAGCTCGGCCATTTCGGAAGAACAATTACAAAAAACACATTCATTAATTATTTTAGTTACTTTTATTCGTTTGACACTGTTTCATCCTACATCCTGCTTGGATATACGTCGTATGACGAAGAAGTCTTTTTTAAAATCATTATCTATAGGAAATCAGCTGAAAACAAGGCACAAATTGTTATTGATACAGAAGAATCACTGACAACGAGTTATTGAATGTTATAAAGTCAAAAGACTTGTTTTTTGTTGTGTCAGACGGTATCTGAAATCAACACGACTGTACACCCGATGATTCACGAGGTCATTAATCTATTTCCACGTGGTAGAGAGTTGCCGATTTCCGAGAACGTGCCTTTTGATCTACCATGATGAATCGGCAGGCACTATACACGTTATGGAGATGAACGCGGGTATATAAGTCGTGGTTCGACGAGAGGAGATGAAGAAGGGCGCGCGCACTTAACGAATCCGCGCAGTGGTGACAATTTTTTCTTTTTTTTTTTTTGTTCTTTTTTTTCTCGCACCACTAGCGTAACTTATGCTCGGCTTTACGAGCTTGAGGAATAAGTGAGCTGCGGCGTAACCCGTTCAGCGCGAGAAAAGAGCCCTCTTGACACTCCACGGTCGACGTGATGCTCGATGTCAATGAGGTCCGTCTGTCTTTCCACGTTTCCCCTCAGATGCCTCAATTTTCATTCAACTTCAGTATCTGAAATGTATAGTGGAATTTTAATCTCACTATTATATGCTAATATCCTAGTTTTAAAATTTTATTTCACAATATAATTGAACAATAACATTATTAATATAGAACAATTAAAAAATGGCATATATCTGTCATTAATTATCTGCAAAACAATTTTTTGCGCTTCCCTCCCATTCCATGATGCGATCTCCTAACTGAATCAATAGTGTCGGACAAGAGTAGACTCGCGCGGCAAGTGCTTATGTACAAGCGGCCGTCATCGTCGGCGCACGTGCGTGCTATCTCGCGCGAATGAGTGGAAACGAGACGCAACTAAAGATCCGGACTACTCTGTGCACGCAGCATATGATGCTCGAGGAGAGGAAGTAGCCGAGTAAAAGCAAACGACGATACACCGCCCGTTGGCGGCGGCACATCGTCGACGCGTCGGCGAAGCTCACAGAGATCTTGCAGACTGACAAAAAAGAACGGTTCGTTATACTACTTATACATAGGGAGATGCACACAGACACGCATTATACAAACGCAAACATATCGCAGGCACATCCCATAGAAATCGTCAACGGGAGTATCGCACATGTTTATATAGGTCTAGTGAATGATGATTCGATTCATTGCCTGTTATAAAAGTAAATCTGATGACTTTTTCAGCAAGAAACCCGTTGAATATCGATTTTCGATTGATTATCATCATCACCATCGTCTTCACCATCATCATCATTTTCGACATCATCATCTTCATCATCGTCGTCATCTTCACCATCATATTCATCATCATCATCTTTATCGACATCTTCACCATTATCATCACCACCACCTTCACCATCTTCATCATCTTCATCATCTTCATCGTCTTCATCATCTTCGCCATCTTCATCATCTTTATCATCTTTATCGTCTTCATCGTCGTCATCATCATCTTCATCATCATCATCATCATCATCGATGAATCAATATATATCGATTGATTTGATTATTGATTATTGATCGTTGTACTGATATATTTGTGATTCATTATTGACGAAAATAGATAAGTTGGATGAAGAATGAAAGATGTGTTTTAAAAAAATTAAAAGAAAAACACAAAACATTCCAAACGATCAAGTCAACGTTGAAGAAAAAGTCCACGAAAAGATTAACGAACCTGACGCTTGTTCGTTTCATTTTTTTTTAGTCTTATATTCCTGAGAATATATTTATAGATTTCGTGCGTGACTGTGAGGGATTTTTTTTCAGTCTTCTTCTTCTTCTTTGAAACAGAAAGCGAGAGAGGGTATATTCACTTTGTCTCTAGTCTATCGGCTCGATGCCATCGCCTGGTGGTCGAAGCCAGGAATTTTTATGGAGACGTTATACGAGCCGGGAATATATTTCTCCCGGACTTCGAAAGCGAATGGAAGCCTCCTAAAACTAAACTCAATCGGTTTACTGCACGTCAAACGTAAGACAGAGGATGTAGAAACAAGAAAAAAAAATACAATAAACGAAACTCACTTTTCAGGTCATTCTTGAGAGCACATTAAAGTCATCCATGAAACACTGCTTTATTCTATAGGGTGCCTTGTGTTCTAAAAAAAATAAAAAATTATACTTCGTAATTGAAAATTAAAAGAAATTAATGCTCAAGTAAACTTGCCTTTTTCAAGAAAAAAATCATGTTCTTTTCGGTCCTTTAATAATTCAGTAGTGAAACGTTATAAAAGAAGATAACTGAAAAATTATGAAAATTTTTAGACACTTTCATTTTTACGAATATCTCAAAAATCTTGGGAGATACGATAAAATCTTATAGAACCTTTTTTGTAGGAAATGGAATTCTCTATAAAAAAGGTTCTTTGCATTTTTATCGTATTCCCCATAGTTTTCTAGATATAATCAACATTTTACAAAGACTTATCGTCTTTTACCGCTTCACTACAGAATTAGAAATTCGTTTTCTATATAACACTTCCATCAAGACATGCGACACATAGCTATACATTAGTCGTCGTGTCGTTCGATATCCACGATATTATTACTGACATTACAGCTGTCAGTCACATCATGGACTTATTGAATCAACTGATGCTCAATTCTCTTTCTGTAATCCCTTTTCAGACGTGTCGCATTGGTAGGCGCTCGTTAGTTGTCACATTACAAACCAATAGTGCAAGTTGACAAATGAACGGCAACCAACACGATTTGCATACACACACATCTTTGCTACATTCACTCATATATATATATAGAGCTTCTACTTCCGGCAGCATTTCATCATCATGAATCCGTACAGCGAATCAATTATATCACGGTATAAGAAAAGTTTGTTTGACTGCATTGCGTTAGATCACATCAAAAGCTTGTTACGATTTATGTGAGGTCAGGTTCCCCGTGTGCGAATGTCGCGCCACCCGGTTAAAATGATTCATGGCGCAAGCGCACAAATTTTCAGTGGCCACAGGACATAGTGACGGGCATGCTCTGTATGTCCAGCAATTTCGGGTAAAGTGTGTGACGGTCGCGAGGCACCGTTGCTTTGAGCTTTTGTGACCGCTTGAAAGCTATAAAGACGCTGATTTACGAATACCCTGCTGACAATACGTAATATGGCCTTCGCATATACGCAGACTGTAAGAGGTGCTTGAATGGGTAATTCGAACAAACAGAGTATACATGGTATCAATTGGAAAGTTGTCATTTAGGAAAGCACATGATCATTAAAAAAGTTTTTATGAGAATATCTGATGATCCATATCTGAACAGGATATGGATCCCTGATGATCATGATTCGAAACGTCCCTATGGGCATTCCTGATCAGGTCCAGATGAAATTTCAACATGAACTAATCCAGTTTGATGTGTCTCTTGTCTTTCAAGACGTTATATGGCACACATTAAAAGCTACAAGATTGCCATAATCTCGAAATTGACGGAAAGACAAAAGACTCATGGACGTATTACAACAATATAATACATACCATGGGAGCTATGCCAGATATTTTTATTGTCACTCCTGATGGTATCATATCTTTCCACGTTCATCGTATATAATTCTGACGACGATTCCCAAGAAAACGACATAGGTCGTTATAGTTTGTTATCCTCTCCAATGTGCCATTCCGTCTTCTTACATCGGACTATTGAGGATTCTAAAGCATACCAGTAAATACAGTCTGCTATATACTCTTGCATATATCAGTACTAAACAACTTACCAAGTCCTCAAGATTCACTTCCAAGGGAGTTGGAGGTTTACGACCTCGTTGATTGCCATTGGGTTGGATGCACAGCTGCACGGATTTGCTCATCAACAATTGGACTTGACTGTGTAAGAATTTCAATGAGTTATAAGCACAATTTTATCTGTATTGAAATTCTCAAGCTTGTTAGTAGTATTGATTTAAATATTGGCAGATAATCATGCATCTATATTCATTTCGTTTACATTCTCTTGTTCTCCTCCAGATTTTGACAATCTTCAAAGATGAGGATGAAGTTGGCTGCTTTTACTTGGTGTACAGCTATATCATATGCCTCGAGGAGGGTCGAAAGAGGATCCTCTTTATTGCGACATTTAATTTGCGAGAGACGTGTTTCCATTACAGAATATTTCTGTATTTGTCTGCGAAGTTTCTTCTCAAGGAGTTTATGAGCAAACTCCTTCATTCTTGGTGTGTAAGACGTTGGCATAGAAGGATATAGGTTGGTGCTATTTGTCGTCATGCTACTATATACTAGCACTACCACTGTTGCTATGATGTTTTGTTAGTGTTCTTCACTAATTCTTCTTCTTTCTCTGTTGGTTGTATTTAGGTGATTCCGCTGTCCTCAGTGTCTTCTATTTGATTGTAAGTTACATAAATATTTAAATTTGGAAAATAATCAGTCTTGTTTTGGTATAGTTGACTACGTAGATAACCTAGTGTTTTAACGTCTTCCTCAAGATTAAGTTGTAAACGAACAATGGCTAGACGATTTTAAACCACATAAGAATGTTCAAAATCAGGCAATGTCACTGGCTCCACGCAACACCAATACCTTCTTTATCACCGAGTTGACGAAAACCTGAAAAAGTCATAAGTATTTATTTTCCATCTTTTACTGCAATACAAGAAAGGGTATATATAAAGTCTTTACCCTTATATTCGTCTTGCTGGCTGAGGGAATCCTCGACTTTATAAATCAAATGCTGCAAGCTCACTGGCAACTTTGAGAAACGACTTCTTCGTCGGTAAAATGTGAGACTTGTCAAGTATATCTGTACGTTGAAAAATTTTTGGCATTTTCAACAGCAACTGGGGGATTTGAAAGACGATCCACTGGATTTCACACTTTTCGCATTGTCGCCTTGAGTTTTTGGCACGCTACTCTTTATATCCATGAGGGTGAACACATCATGGCCTTGGGGTGGGGGAGGTTCATACCCCCACCTCTATGCCCTCCGAAACTTTGGCCTTGGTCCAATAGACATCTTAGGCGTAACTACAAATGACATCATTTACGAAGAACAAAAAAAGAAACAATAATTAGTTTATAACATATTTGAAATGATTCTTGTTTGCTGAAAAAAAAATTTTGATTAGGGTTTTGTCGTAAATGTAAAATGGCTGTCCGGGTATCCTTAATGCACTTGATGAGGACACAGATATGTGTGCACATGTGAAGCCGGGCAGACTCTTTAAATGTTACGACGTGGAACTCACGATTTCATGGAACATTTAATCACTATATATTGGTCGATGAAACAGAGGTTCCCAACTAACCTTGATGGTCGTCATCATTGATCTCCATGTCACGACACATTTACCAGAACAATTTCAACTGTATTACCATATGATGTCAGTCGTCACTTTTAATTCTGAAAATGAAGCCAATTTAAGATACATTATATACATGACTTCATATATGTTTTATCAATAACAGAGCATGCAACTTGTAAAATATTTCTTAACTAATTAACATTTGTAACATAGATAAATAGTAGAAAGCGGACTAAGACGATTGCAGATAGAACTGAAGTTCGATCTAAACTGAGCACCCAGAGGGTGTTTGTATATACCGGCACACGTATAGGTATATAACTGCACTGTATTCCCCTATATAGAAGCTCCAGCCAAGTAGTTACAACACACGACTAAGAGCAAGATAGAGGGTCAAAACACCCTGTTGGTGCTTGGCAAAGCGAAGGCGGGCCAAAGCAGCAAACTGTCCGGGTCTGTGTACCAATTATACAGACAACTATTGTGCAGCTCCACTCATTAAACGATTCGAAACAAATTCGAAGCAGCAGAAAACCATAGTAATTATTTTAAGAATATGTCGGCGATAAAGGATGGTTTGTAATCGCTAAAAAAATGTCTTTTTTTTGTTACTAATGCACATCAAATTAAGTAAAACTACATTCCCTGACCATACAAACCTTCACTTGGCTCGATTTGTCCAGAACTTTAATGACTTTTTGTTAATTAACGGAGCATACTGGGCATTGGGTTCCACGATATCCCGTGAAGTTAACGTGCATTCGTTTTATTTGTATATATACAGAACGACGCGAACGCACCGGACCACGCGACGCAAAACAATTTGCCAGTCGATAAATTTTTATAGAAGGGCTCTCGGTGCGCACTATCCCCGTCTGCGTATGTCCCGTTTATATGTACACACGCGTGTATATACATTCAGTCGAAAAAGGGTTGAAAGGGAAGGAGTATAGTGTATGTGGATAGTTGTCCGCTGAAACGGAATTGAATCGATGTATTTATGCGTCGTTTAGCGGCGAAAGGGTTAGCTGGGGCAGACTGTTGGCACTCGTGTAATTGCATAGTATTCTGCAGTAGTCTTGGTAAAGCTATGACAATCCTAGACATGGTTCACGATATATGTATGAATATACAATGGATGTAAAGAAAACGGCGTGGAATAGGTTACTTAGATATTTTACAACTTATTTCATTTCAATTTTACAGATTGTTTAAGGTCAAAAATAAGTGTTATCGATTAATTATCAATTGATTATAGTTGATTGGTGCGTTTGTAGTCGAATTTTCGAAGTTGATTCCACTGTCGATTATAGGAAGTAATCAATTCCAACTTGTGATATAAATTCAATTATAGTTATTACCTTCCATACTTGCAATCATTATATATATAGTTCGATTATAGATACTTCTCGCACTTTGATTAGTCGGATATCCTTGATTATGATAACATTTTATCAAAAAAAATGTGGCAGTTCGATTAGTTAACTATCAGATTAGAAGTATATAATAATTTGATTATTCATCAATCGTTTATGATATCTGGAGACGTATATTGAAGTTTGATTATACTTTGCTTATGCGGAATAATCAATTGCAAATTGTGTTCTAGTGCGATGATGGTAATCTAGTACTCTCGCGAATTCCCTTACAGCTCGATTACGAATGCAATCTTTCGATTAGCGTTGTAGTTTGATTATGAGTTAATCATTTATTATTCATCGAAAAAAATTTCTGACACGTACATAGACATATGCAGTCTGCTCTAATTTTGTGTTTGCATCTGTCTAAAAAAAGAGATAGAGAGACGTTTCCCTTTTATCTCTCAAGTGCGCCAACTATTCTTCGCTACACTACAATACGAGTGCATACACACTCGACAAGACTCTTGCGCTATTCTTGATATATACGTACATGCATATATCTTATCTTAAGAAGATGAAGATCTTCACTCTTCCAACTTCTTCAACATCTTTCACCTCATATCCTCATCTTGTTTGCAACGAAATCCTCATCCGACTTCCTCACGGACCAATTAGTTCCATTTTTCTTCAAGCATTCCGTGCCATTCTTCATGCCGTTTGTCTGTGCTACTTGAACATTTATTTTCAGTCTTTACCAAAAAAAATGTTGGAAGAAGAAAAACAAATCATTTGGAAATGATTAAGTCAATGTTGAGCTTCAAAATGAAGTCGTGCAGTCTCTGCACGATAATGACTATCAGTGTTTAACTGCGTGAGAATGTAAAGGACAAGATGGCATAACTATGGATTTTGTCCTTCAGTGTCTTTCACTGTGTCTCAGAGTGTATTGAAGAGCCTCATTAGTGCTCTGTTTGTTATTGTTTGTACACTTGACTCAGGTTGAGAAAGAGAGAGAGAGACGCGATACAAGAGCAGCCCCTGAGGTGTCATACAGTGAAAATTCTACTGTTGATTCTCGTCACATCCCGCCAACACTACACGTATACTTGTCCTCATTTTTGGTTTCCTTTTAAGCATGTCGCCCTTACACAATACACGAAAGCTTGTTAGGAATAAGCACACTCGAAGTGACATATTTGCTCCGAGCAGTCTTAGAAGGCATAGATAGGTATGTATAGTATCATCGCCCAAAATACAACTGACATCATTTTTTTTTACTTATAATCTAATTTCGATGATGACTCGTTACATTTTACATTCTTTAGTTTGCATGATTGCTTGGCGACAGGACAAAATATTCATTTGTAGTTTTTAAATAGCCATAAGGTGGACGGCGGAGTGGCAAAAATATAATCTTAAATGGTTTTAGATTGAGATTACAAAGTTGTCATTAGTTCAATTAGGTCGAATAGTCCGATTAATCGTATTTCTTTGGACAAGTTTTGGTTTTGGGGGAAAATGATGACCGTATCTAAAAAAGGAAGCAAGAAAATTTAAGGTTGTACTAGTTCCTTGTGTATTCATAGGCCAACTTCGAGATTTGCTCCTCATTAGTCAACGGAAGAACCAGAGTACTGTTTTAGAAAGAGGAAAAGATTTTTTATTTTACTTACCTTCCACGGGAAAATAACAATCATCCGACCTGTTTGTAGAGGGTATAACCTACGCGACTTAACCCGCGGCCCTGTGCCTCCTTTTTCTGCCCAATGCAGACTCCTTGATAGTATGTATACTTTCAACTCTTTCCAGATGTTACCACACAAAATCGCAGTAGTCCTCCGGAGTCTTCTTCATCTGCAGTGGCTAATGGCCGCCGCAGAAACGGAGGTTATTATACGCCAGCACAAAAGCGATACCCTTTCCAATTAAGGAATAGCTGTAAACCTCGCTAGAGATATATATGTATATAAGACCTTTTTACTTTTGTTTATTTAGTGCAGTAGCATAAAAAAAAATATTAGCCTTTCCATAGATATATGTATATTCACTCATGCATTTGTATATTCCCTTTTCTCGCTGCTTCGACTATAATGCCCTCTCACGTCAGTCTATTGTAAACGGAGTCCGTTTTCCTTGATGTCTCCAGTTCAAGCAGTAGCTCAAACGTTAGTACATCGTGCGCTTGATGATGCGCCTCGCTAATTCTGAAAGAATGGGTAATTGTCTGTACTATGGATGATGGTCACTATACATAGGAATGTTCAAAAGGAGAGCTGATGATGACTCTTGACCTCTTTGCTTGTAGGGTTTGTAGCATCTCTTCGACTGTCACCACATTTGCCAGAAAAAGCCAGATAGAAAGCACTTTTGTCAAACTTAGTTGATGAAGGACCTGCCTAGTTACTTTGATATTCCCATCCGATAATACACGTCAAGATGCATGTGATTTGTTGCCTCGAAGTGTCATAGATCACTGCATGAATGACAATGACGTGCTTCCGAAGTTGGACGGTACCGTTCGAAAGTCTCGGATGAGGGTCTGTCAACGGCAGACTGAGTCGTGGATTCTACAACCCTTCATTACGAAGATCCACTCATAAGGAGTAGCGTGTGTCGAGGTAGCATCAGCGATGATGGTGGTGGTGGTGACTGCGGCTGGGCTGGGCTACGATGGAGGGTGGTTAGGTGGATTGAAGAGGAGGGCTGGTGCGCACGTCAAGGAATATGAAACAATCGCTTCATTGGAAAGTCAAGAATCACTCGAGCTCGTCGCAGCGTTTGACTTGCCATTAGTAGCGTCAGTTTTAATTGTGCCTGTGCTCATCGTCGTCGTTGCCGTCGTCGTCGTCATCTCCATCGTTGTCGCGTCTATCTTCTTCTGCAGTCTGCACACCCATGTCTCAGGTATGTATGAAGTGTATTGCCTTGTCTTTATACACGCACGGCTAGATAGTATATATATATGCCTATGCCTATACCATCAGCCATCATCCCCGTGCCCTTTAGCCATGTCTCATTAGTTGCTGCAGCACACTGCAACCGGATGAAAGTGGAACGTCGCCCTCATCGCTGCCATTGCGTCCCTGCTCTTTCGCTTTTCAAGCGTCTCTGACGACGATGGACTGGATGGGGGAAAGTTTTCAACCCCAACGTAGACACTCGACAGTCACGTCTTTATCCGTACGAGGGGCCACTTATGGTTGTTTGGCAACGTTGGGATCGATGAACCCTCTTTGCGATGGATTGTCATGACTTCAGCACAGATTGGGATGATCACGGATTCTTAAGGTAAATTGTCAAATAAGATAATGTAATCCAACTAATTCAGTTGACTGTAATCAATCTTATCATGGTTCAACGCAACCAATTGCCTCGCTACCATTCAATGATTCCAATGCCATCTACCCCCAGTTGATATAGTGCGCCTAGATCACCCGCCCATATCAGGACAACAAGCTGCTTTTCTCCGCAGCAAATGCCGCATACCAATACATACCCCCTTGAGCGAAGTTGCTTGGGATGGCGGCAGTTGAAACCATAGGACGGAATGCATATGCTAGATAGTATAGCTCCGGGCGGGGCTTGATTATTTTCCGCTAGCTCGTTCATTCAGGTGGAGCGGGACGCACGAAGCGAGGAGGTGGAGGGATGGGGGTTCAATTGGAAACAGCAATCACTGCTCGCCTGTATTTTGTTCTCTCCGTAGCAGCAGCGAACTCCAATAATAAGCTTTCTCCTATATTGCCTCTTCAGTCCCCACCCCCGTCCCTTTCCTTCCCGGCTCCAGTTCCCACTCCAACTCCCTCAGGTTGGCACTGTCTGAAAACACCGTCCCCTAGCCCCTCGTTGAGCATCCGCCACTCTCAACCTACACTACTCTTTCTTCGTCTCGAGTTCAACTGTCTTAGTTCTTTCAAAATATCAACCAAGTTCAGTTTACAACTAGATCCAATACCAATTCTTGTTGCCAAGATGATGAAATCCAACTGATGATTCCCCCCGAGTAATGGAAGAATGTTCAATGACTATGCTACTACAGTATGTTTTAGATCAGCAACAGAGCATTGAAAACCAACACCAACTGATATATGGGCTACAAAAAAATAAACATACATTAAAAAAAACAGGTAAAATCGTTGCAATAAATTTCTGGACGATGTGCGGAAGTGGCGTTTACTGCAGTCTGGCACGAAGGACATTTATTCTGGTGAAGGTGTCGGAGAATTTCGGTTTCGGGGTGATAATGAAACGGTTTCGGTTTATCGGCCCCTAGAGGGGGTGTTTGTGTATGTATATATAGCTCGTGAACACCGCGACGCCATCCATATAGTCTGTGGTTCTCTAAAAAGTTCAATTCAACTGATACAAAAGATCATGACTGTGAGGCAGTCAAGACCGGGGGTGCCAGAGTTACCAGACCTAACATCGAGCCTTTTTCCAATAAAGCATCGTGAATGCGGTCGACGGAGCAATTGCGGCTGAGCGCCCTCCGCGCGTGACATTTCGGCTGATGGTCGATGAGAAAAGTTCAAAAGGGGCGGGTAACACGCGAGATAACGACCACGGTCTCTACCATTTGTCCTCGATCATCATCAGCGGAAGTAGGACATGAATTTTTGTTCAAGTAGAATGAAGATTGTGTGGTATTATAGAAGAAAGAATGTTCAGGTAATAAATTTTCAAGCAAAATAGTTATATTAAAACTATCATTGTGGAAAATTCTCGACGATGAAATATATATATATTCTAATTTGAAATAAAAAGTGAGTAATTTTGCACTATGAATCGCTTAATGCGACACGCCGTCAATACACAAAAGGTAACAAGGGTCGAACGTGGCGGAGGGTGGGTATCGGAGGCGCATGGCTACGGGAACCTGTATCGGGTAAAAGCGTGGCAGAGGAGTGAGTTAATAGGACCTCATTGTTATGGGGAGGAAATTCGATAATCGCTTGGCACACACAGTCTCAGCCTCCCTCTTTCCCTCTTCCGAGCTGCACTTGGATGGAGTGGGGAGCGCCTTGAAGCGAACTTTGACTAAATGCCTCCACGCTTCCTTAACCTCCCATTAATCAATATTACATAGTCGAAAACGTTCCTTTGTTTATCGACTCTCGGTGCTAATCGGCTTTTATCGTCGTGGCGCTGATGAGCGTGGCGCCAAACGTACAAAACGACGGTAAATATTATAGTTGCACCCTCCCCCCCCCCATAGTATGGCCATTTCTTGTGACGTTTCATCACAGGATTTTGGCATTTGATTATAGTTACATTTATACAGGTCTGAAGCTTCATTATAAATAAATTATATTCCGATTATAGTTGATTGATATCACTATTATCCGATTAGCGTTACTATATGACTATGATTCGATAATCAACGGTTATAGTTCACTATGTAGATAGATTATGACGTGATTATATTCAAAATAGTAATATAGTTGGATTATAGTTCATATTGCAAATAGATTATGATGCAATGATAGTTATTAGTTAATAGTTATAGCTTATTTTTCAGCGTGATCTTCATTATAGTTCATCTGTACATTGATTATATAGTTGTGCATAGATTATAGTGCATATAGTTCATTATAGTAGGCGACTGTCTAGTAAAGTTCAAATAGATTATAATTCAATTATAGTCGAATTTTAATTTTAGTATATTTGAATTAGATTATAACACTACTATACTGATTGATTGCAGTTGAATTATAGTTCATCAAGTTTAGATGATTAGATGTATGTTTGTGACGCCTATTTCACTCGAATAAGTAGAAATAAGTTAATAAGTGCATTATAGTGGTTTTAATGGCGTAAGAATGGAAATGATTGTGGTGTGGTATGATATGGCTGGCGCACAATATTTCGCAAGACTTGAGGAAGTAAGACAGAAAATGGTAGCGTCGTGCTCAAGTTTGACCCGGACTGACTACTATAGCTCTGTTTCTTATTCACTCACGGATAAAACGAGAGCATTATGTGTAGATATATATATA
>JABSMT010051638.1:0-24666 GCA_018902335.1 Eumacrocentrus americanus
GGGGGGGGGGGGGGGGGGGGGGGGGGGGCGAGAAAAGAAAGAAGGCGACGAAGTAAAACAAACAGGAGGAGGAGAAAAGCCGTCGGCAGCGACGACACGAGACGTATAGTGACTGCTCCAGTACTGTAATTATGCTCCCGTTCACGCTCGTCGCCAATTATCGTATGAGTCTTGCTAAATTATCATTTTTCCTGACCTATCAAAACCCCTGGGATTGTCTCTAAACATGATTTAATAACACTAGAGTAATAATTTTGTTTTAAAAAAATTTGTAAAATATTTCTGTAATTTTCATTTTTCCAAATATCTGAGAAACTATGAGAGATACGATAAAATCTTATTCAACCTTTTTTCGAGGAAATTAAATTTGCGACAAAAAAGGTCCTATGCAATTTTTTTGCATTTCGCATAATTTACGAGATATCCCGAATTCAATGAAAAATTTATGTTTCTCAATGCTATCGTTAATTTCTTCAGATATCTCCGAAATTATACGACATACGATAAAATCACATTAGACCTTTTTTATAGGAAATTAAATTCTCTATAAAATTGTTCCTATGCAATTTTGCTCTATTCCGCATAGTTTTCGAGATATAATAAATTTTGTGTAGCTTAGAATGAAATTGACATTGTTTATCGACTTATCTCCTTTTGTCGCTTGTCTACAGATTTTTTCCTCCACAAAAATTCCTTCATAACGATTGTTGCATTGATATATTTTTATCAGGGTTAAAGTTTGATATAGCATAAAATTGCATAGGACTAATTTTGTAGGAAATTAAATTCTCGACTGCGCCGAGTTAGTTCAATAAATTGACGTTCACACATCAATTGGTCATCGAGATAAAACAAGGAAGTTTATCATTTTTATTAGTGCTTCCGGTCGACTTAACTCGATTGCCGGGCAAATGTTTATTGGCCTATTGACGCACTGGGGGTCGCTGGCGAAGTGGGTAATCGAGATTTGTGGACTCTGAGTAAACATCAAACATACAGGGGCCCCTGTTGCTTGCTTGCTGTGTGTCTCTTTGCTCGGTAAACTGCTCGAGTGTATATAGACAGATATATATGTATGTACATAGATTCCTCCTGAAATGTACATATATTTGTACAAAAACTTTTAGCAAACCTATCAATGTTCATAAGTAATTATATACTTAATCAATAGTTGTCACCTCTGACAAATTGATCTAAGATTTATTTTAATTTAATTTATTTTTCTTTGCTTTAAAAACTACATATTTTATTTTTCCTCGGTGATGTCACATCCATTAGGTCTGTCTACACTATATATTCTAAAGTATATTTTTGTTTTTCGAGACACAGGGAATTGAGTCAGTTGACGGCGTGCGTCGAAAGAGAAATCCCCGCTAGTCATATAAGCCACGCTTCAAGTCGGTGCTTTGAAGACGCACTTTAGCCGCGTAACGCACCATTTGCGTGGATTTCGCGCGTGTCCAATCGTCATCCGTCAAACAAGCAAGCTCTATTTCTTCTTTTTTTTGGTGCACTCATCTTACTTTAGAGAAAATACGCTTTTTTTCGGAGCCTCACTCAACTTCGGAAACGTTGACGTCGTTCCGTTGCCAAAAAGATCATTAAACGAGGCACGTATTTTTTCTCCCCCGATGGTTACCCAATCCATTCAGGAACCGGATGGGCCCTATGAGAGTATCGTGTCTCACTCCCGGAAATGCTACTGTTAGACTGCCAATGAAAAGCAAGCTCTGTAATAAGTTTTAAACCCTAAAATCAAAATTTTTTGCGTTGAAAATAATTTTTTTACTTTTCTTCACCTGAAAAGTATCGAACAAACAAACAAACTGTCGTATGGCTCCAATTGCAAATCGGAGTGAAAGAAATCTTTAAAAAGGCATTTAAATGATAGTATTTTATTTAATTATTGTATAGGAAATTTTGAATTTAATTGTGGACTTTTTCGTATTGCAGATTATCGGGTGGCACACCAGCAATTGGGAGTGCAGGGAGTCCGAGTGGTTGTGGTGCTGCCAGCGGCAACGGTGGAAGTTCAAGTGCTGGCGAGACACCAGTCGGACCTGGTGGCACTGCCAACGGAGCCTCAACCGGGGACTTCTTCCGGCGGAGTCATCCCCTCTCGGACCATACGCCCCTGCATCCAGCCTACCGTCTCAACTACATGGACCACCTTTATCACCAGATTCAGGCCTCTACGCACAGTCCCAACGCCTCTTTACACGGTAAACATTTGTAATGTTCATACTAATAAATCACGGGTTTACGATCCCTCGCAAACGTTTAGATAACGGCACGGCTGCTGCTGCTGCTGCTGCTAGAGGAAGTCTGGATGCTTTCTGGTGTGTGCTGTTGTCAATGTCGATGACACTCGGATGTGCCTTATTCGATACCCAATGCCCGCATATCCGCCGGAAGGTGTAGAGTGATCTACGCTGTCTAATAGAGCTGATCAGATCGATTTTATTTATCCCATGGATATTGACAAAATGAAATTATACTAAAGTCTATTAAATATATTTGGTGAATAGTATTTTTCAGTCATTTGAAAAGGTTTATTTATTTTAATAACTTTTTTCTTCATGAAATTTATCATACCTCGAAAACTATAGGAGATAGGAAGAAAATGCATAGAACCAATTTTGTAGAGAATTTAATTTCCTTTAAAAAAGGTCGTATGCATTATTATCGTATCTCGTATACTATTCGAGCCAGCAGTGTTTATAAGTAGTACAAACATTTACCACAAATTAATATTTTAATGTTTTTCTTGTCTTTATGTATCAGGGCTGGGTGGATTGGGGCCAGAGTACCTCTTGCACGCGGCTGGACCTGCGAGCACCCTAGCATCATCCGAGTTTCCCTTCTCCGTCGATGGTAAGTGTTCTCTACGAATGCCTATATCTATAACAGAATCAAGAAAAAAATAGTGATAATATGGAAAATTTTTATAAAACACTTATGGCACGAAACAAAAGTGATGAAAAGTAAAAAAAATTAATCCATGAAGAAATCGAACTCGACACTGAAAAAATTCCCAGACACTTCCGTAATCGGATCTTGTCGCGTTTATTTTCAACCTTTCAACCCGTCGTCTCTGAATCTGCATTGTAGAAAGGAGAATGAGAGTAACAGAGATAGAAAATACATGGCTATATAGAAGTCGGAGAGAATTCCAGACACGGTTTGCCGCTCGATTCGAATCTCGCTCGAGGAACGACGATATCGACGCCGAGATAGGCTAATGTGTGCGCATGGACCTGGTGTGGGAGCCGGCAACCACCAGCCTCTGATGGTCCTCCGGTCTGCTCGTGGAACACCAAACAGCACCACGACGACGACAAGTACGAGCGTCGTGTGAGCACAACGAGGACAGACAAAAGAGAAGGAAAGACGCAAACCAGGTACAAGATCGAAGCTGGCTAAAGGGCTTCGTGTGGTGCTTGGTTGGTCTGTATAAAGAGAGACCCCGAAAGGGCAATCGAGAAAGAAGGAGGAGGAGGGTGGGAGGGAGGGAGGCTCGTTAGTCGCCACCGTGCGCATAATTGAATCGACTCCGAGCGACACGACCTCATTAACACCTTACCTCGAGCGAGCTACAGGTTGTCTCACGTTTCCAATCCCTCGTCGTCCCGAGGCTCCATATTACCGCATACAACCCGTTGATCACTTTCTCGCTCTTGCCTTCTTTCAGCAAACTTCAATATAGCTTCATCATTCTGTCACCTAAATAAAATACATACTAACAATAATAATTTCCTAATTTCTATTATAAATATCGTAGACACTAGCCTCATGGGTCAGCAGCTGTAGCACGCGCCAGCACGGTTTAATTCGAATTCTCGTTTTTGTTGAGACATCACAAAATTGAGAAAAAAAATTCCTAAAGCTTCAGAAAATTTGTTTTGACCATTAAAAAAATTAGTGGAGTTCTCGGTGGAGTTATTTAGAGGTCACCGAACATGATAGAAGAATTATTGGACGGCTATTTGGGTGATAAAAACAACTTAGAAGCCTCTTTGAGACGACCTGTAGCCCTCGTAGGATGTGCTGAAGTATTACCAGCTTCGCCGCGCCGATCGGATTGGCCGATTGCACCAATTTACATGTCTCAATCCCCATGTAGACTTGCTTGCTTGCACACTCTGCTTACTGCTATGTGAAGATCGACCTCTCTCGCATATTCATGACCAAGAAAATGTGAAGAAGCTCCCAGGACACACATTGATAACTATCAATACACATTTTTAATTGCAATGAAGCAGACTAAAATAAAGCGAGAACAACGACGAGAAAATATGGGCCTGAAGGAGGAAGACCTAGGGAAATCAGAGGTGCAAAACTGGTGAATGAGTAATACAATACACCTGAGCTGAGCCACATTGCCAAGCGACTGGAAATGATGATGGTGCTGGTGTACCTATAGTCCTCTTTCTGTGTGTATCACGTTGCTATCGAGTTTACTCGGAGACCACCAATGCATTTGGTCGACAACCACATCTGGGGGACTGTCCAGCAGGCTCGATGTACCCTGGCTTAAGAAAGTGGTTTGCGTATTACGTCGTTTGGGCTGCGGTTGCAGGCAAATCGTTGCTAAAATGCCTCAACCGCAGAGGAAGGCCTCTTCAAGACATCCAACTACATGCATCTACATATATAACTCTTTTTCAATCCTTTTTCGCGAGCATGTAAAGACACTCGTGCAGACCTCCACGAAGCCATTCGAGGCCGGAACGTGACTCTGCATCGACCTTGATTGTGAATAGGCATCATTAGCTTAGCATATAACTTTGGGAATTTTTTCAAGTGTCAATTATATTATATCGTGAGTCGTATAATTAATTTACTACTTATACTTACCAATGAATGTTGTATAGTAATAAAATTATTTATTTCAGCGTCCTCAAGACTAGGAAGTCCACGTGCCTCGGCGATAAGAGCAAGTCGTAAACGTGCATTGAGCAGCTCACCATACTCTGATCGCTTCGACATCGACAGCATGATTCGCTTCAGTCCCAATAGCCTTGCATCCATCGTCAATGGCTCGAGGAGTAGCAGCGCCAGTGGCAGTTACGGCCACCTCTCTGCTGGTGAGTAGTACACTGTTTATTCTCCTTTTCCGTCCACCAGTAATGGCCATTAATTACCGTATCCTGCTGAGTCTCAACTTGTTGCAGACGAGAAAAAGCTTGTGTTAAATTAAGTAATTATCGGCTATATTTCAATTAAATGGTCATTTAAGTGGTTGGTACCTATGTATAATTGTCTGCTAAATGTTTATACTTAATTCTCTTTTGTTTATTTCCTTATTTTTATAGAGGAAAAAGTCTTGGAAGTAATGTACGAGAGGGCATGGCCAAATGAGAGGCTCTACGTCTGCGTCACTAATCGTTAAACGTCATTGCCACGACACCGTGCAATCACACATCTATCACTACTAGCATATGTGTATCTCTGATGTGCGTGCATCTCTTCATCCTCTCTCCGCTTTCGTGCCAACTCAATCTTACGCTGCTCTGACTTTGCCAGGGAAAATTCTCCAGGCATTAAACCACCTCCACGTATACAACATCTAGATAGATATTTATTCCACACTCTCAAGCAGACATCACTAACGAGTGCTACTGTGGCAAGTCGTCCTCTACTCTCTGATGTGACTGCACCCCTACGATCGTAAAACGAAAACCGGCCCATGGTGTAATGTGTGCTGTGTGCCTGCGCCTTATTCATCGTTGTTCCATGTCTTTTTTCTCTTTCTTCATCTCTTCACCAAGGAATTTACGCTTGAAACGCTAATAATAATCCACAGTCGACTGTAGTCTCTGTCTTTTACGATTGAGACTGGATAAAAAAGGATTTAAGAGACCAGATCACCCCTGGCGACTTCCTGTTTCCCAGAGCAAGGCGCCATCGCCAAAACGTTTTCGTCGTTATCTTCTTTGTCAGGTCGTTTACCTCCATAATTTTCCTTGACATTCTTTGTATGTTTTGCTTGCTTTCATATCACTAAAGAGTAATATTGTACTATCAAAGCTTTTGAATTTATATTTATAAAAGTGATGGTGTTAGCAGTAATTTTTGTTTGTTTAAAATGTAAGGGAATATATGTGAGAGAGGAATGTATGTTATTGAAGAGCGAATGACAGACTAGAGAGTCGTGGCAACATCGTTATTCATATAGGCAGTCACGTAACGCACGTAGGAGATAACCATATTAGTGACGGATAATCTCAGTCATAACAGTTAAACAAGCTGGACTTGTCGGCGAATCAACTGTGCAAGAGTATCACGATTCATTTGTGTATACACTCGGCGATTTGATGACCGAAAGACCTCACGGAGAGTGATTAATTTCTTCGAATTTCATTCGCAGTATATACACTAGGGCATTTTGATGGTAAAACAAACCTTCGCGTCTGTCGGCTGCTCATCATCTATTACACACTCTTATTTATTATTATTTAATACTCCAACGGACTCTGCTATACATTTATGTATGTGTATGTGTGCTATTAGGATGCAGACGTAGACTCTAGCAGCAGGAAGTGCGCTATGATGCATCAGAATTGTCGAATACATTAAATTGTCTATGCTAATGTAATAAAATAAGCCTTTAGCAGTATAAAGTACACAGGAATCTTCAATTAAATTTTTTTTTGGCTTTACAGCGATGAGTCCAGCCCTTGGCATGCATCCAGGGATGGCACCACACCTGCAGCAACTGCAGGTGCACCTTCTACGAAATGCAGCAGCCGCAGCTCTCCTGCCACACCACCTACAGCCTCCAGCACCACCGCCACACCCTCACAGCCATCCTCATTCTCATGGCTTGTCGTCGCACACACAACTGTTCTCTGTGCCTCCACACTCAAGCCCATCAGCTACCTTAGGACCTCACGGGGGTGGCTTACCCTCCAAGACTGAGGTTAATATATATAATATGTATATTCAATCTTTAAAACAACAGAAAAAAAAATCAATATCAAATTTAATACTCTACTACTCCTCTCGAGTTACTGAACGAAGGGGGATAATCAAATTGGCCAGAAGCGATCATTTCGATTCTTTACTACAGAAAACAAATCGTCGCTTTCATGTAGACTCAAGCCCCCCTTACAATCTCTTGTGAACGAAAGAGGATCAAGTTACTCTACGGTCCTCAGATTACCAACCAATCTCGCGCACATTACTTCCCATCCCTATGACACTTTTTATTTGTTTTTAATTCTCGTCACGCCATCATCCAAGCATTCCCATTTATTCCTCGATCTCAATGGACATCATCTATTATCTTAATCAGTTGGTCACTTTTTCATTGTTGAATTTGTCCTTATACTATAATGAAATGAGTTTGGAATGTCTGAAGTTAAAAAAAATCAAGTCTGAGAGAGTTAACTTGCTTGGACGTGTGTCTGCACTCGACGTCGTCGTCTTGATCGTCGCTCTACATACGAAAGATCCCATTAACTCTGCAAGCTCGTCGAGCAAAACGGAAAGGAATAAAAGAAAAAGAAAAATAAGAAACAAGATGAAGAAGATGGACAAGCGAGAACGCGCATGGCCGCGCTCACGCATAGGTGTTTGCCGCGGACGTTATGTCTATATCGGGTAACGACGACTGCTCGTTTTCCGCACTCGTTGAGCACTTTATGGGGACTTCTCGACGATCGATTAAACTGTTCCGGCCTTCGTTCGCGCGCGTGGCCGCTGTACGTGATAATTGCGGATTCGCGTGTACGCTAAAGATATATATTGAAGAAGTAATTAATCCAAATGAAGACAGTGTATCATTGCATGATTTGTACTGACATTTGTGCTTGATGTTTTTCTTCCAGGGTACGGAGTCATGCAGGAAGGCCTCGGAGGCGTCCAATAGGTCAGTAGCAGCTGAAGCAGACACATCGTCTAGACGACAATCGACAAAAGTCAAGAGAGAGCCAGCTACAACGACCACCACAGCACCAATTACTCATCCTCAGGGTCTAAGTCCCAGTGAGGATCTTCGTGACGAGCCTGGAGATTTCATTGAGACCAATTGCCATTGGAGAGACTGTGGCCAAGAATTTCCCACTCAGGACGATCTTGTGAAGCACATAAACAATGATCACATTCACGCGAATAAGAAGAGCTTTGTCTGTGGCTGGGAGGATTGCTCGAGGGAGGAAAAACCATTCAAGGCACAATACATGCTGGTGGTTCATATGAGGAGACATACGGGTGAAAAGCCTCACAAGTGCACTGTAAGTTTGATAATCTCTATTGTGAGAAATAAAATAGAATCCTAGCTATTCTGATGTATTAATTCTTTGTATTTATTTTTTTCGCAGTTTGAGGGTTGCTTCAAAGCCTATTCAAGACTGGAGAACTTGAAAACACACTTGAGATCTCATACAGGAGAGAAACCGTACACGTGTGAGTATCCAGGATGCAGCAAAGCCTTCAGCAATGCCAGTGATCGTGCTAAACATCAAAATAGAACGCATTCAAATGAGGTAAAATATTTAATCACAAATTGTATAATTTTTATATTCTTTCAATATCAATTTAATTTTTATTTATTTTTAATCCTGTAGAAGCCCTATGTCTGCAAGGCTCCAGGCTGTACGAAGAGGTACACAGACCCCTCGTCGCTGAGGAAACACGTAAAGACTGTTCATGGTGCTGAATTTTATGCGAATAAGAAGCACAAGGGCAGTGGCGACGGTGGAGGAAGTGACGAGGCTGGTGCTGGTGGCAATAGTCCCAGCAGGAGTGAAGATCTTCATCCAAAGACGCCAAGTCTGTCAAGCCCGAGTGTCAAATCTGAGAGTGAGGCCAACAGTCCACCAGGAATGATTCAACAGCAGGGCAGTCCTCTCGTTGGAGGATGCACTGATGAAATCGGTGGAGGTGGTATGGCTGTCGACGGTGTTGTTCTCGCTGACGAGCACTGGAACGACGAGACAGAGGACCTGGACATTGCAGACTTGCCTGTTGCTCTTCGTGCCATGGTCGGTGGCATGGAGACCCAGCAGGCACCACCACCTTCACGTAATCGAATGAAGGGTCGATTGAATGCGAAGGCCATGCCATCGTTGACGACTGGTGGACTTCGAGGAACTCGAGTGTCTGGACCTCAGGGACCACAGGGCAACATTGGAGAGCTGAACAGGAGAATCACAGACTTGAAGATGGAGGGTGGAACCACGAGGCAGACGAGCCTGGCTGATCTTCAGCTCCGGCTACAGCCCCTCAGTGAACCCAGGAGGGACAGTAATAGTACGGTTAGTACTTATTATGGCAGTATGAGATCCGCAGACTTTGGAAGTAGGAGAAGCAGCCAAGCTAGTGCTGTCAGTGCTGTTAGAATGGGACCTGCAGGACCGGGAAGCTTTTACGATCCAATTAGTCCTGGTACCTCGAGGAGAAGCAGCCAACTGAGCACTACTTCTGGCAGGATTAATGCTCCTGGACCTCTCCAAGGACCTTACTCTACCAATAACCTCGTTGTGCAAACGCAAAACATGTCTCTTCAGGTATTTAACCTCTTCCTTTATCTCATTGTATATTTTTTTCTAATTTAAATAATTTTTTAATATGGAATTTCTTTGTATAGGGAGTTCAAGGCATACCTAATGAATGGACACCAAGCAGTCACTGTCTTCCTCAACCTTCTGGCGATCGACGAATGTCTGAGCCAACTCGCGGCTATCAAGCTCAGAGAACGTCGCCTCCAGTACCACCAAGACCAAGATCTGCCCAGCTACCTGAGCTCCATCCCAATCAAGAGGTGGTCCTGGACGAGGTGGGTGAGGGCGAGATGGTGGAGAACAAATTGGTCATTCCTGACGAGATGATGCAGTACCTGAATGAAGTCCAGGCTGGAGGCAACCAGATGAACTATCGTGGCAGTCCTCTGCCAATTTGCCAGTCACCTATATGCACAAATCACCTGCACTACCAACGCCAGCAGCAGCCACAGCAGCAGACGTGCAACTACAATAATCAGCATCATCAGTCACAGCCTTGTTATCCTCAACAGCATCAACCCCAGGTGCAGCAGCCCCAACAACAACAACAGCAGAATGCTCAACAGAATTGCCATAACTACCAGGTACCTTCACCAGCTTACTCTCACTGTCCAAGCTCACGAATGAGCCAGGCTTCTGGCTACTGTCCTCCTCAGACATATGGCCAGGTGCAGTCCTGTGGCTCGCAGATGCAACCCAGTCCAGTCAGCCAAGTGATGTCACCAGGATCTCACTATGCGCCAAGCCAGATGAGCGATCAACCGATGACATCTCCAGCGGCAGGGGCTCTTCCACCTCAGCATGGTCTACCCCAAAATCTCCAACAAAATTCCGCCCAGATGACGAGAAATTGTGGTCAGCAGAATCACCAGATGAGCTACTATTCAAACTATGGATGCCAGGGTCAGGTCAACACAAACTGTGGAGCTCAGCAGGGTCATTCAGCTGGTCAAAACTGCTCTCCAGCAAACCATGCAGGTGCTGGTCAACCTTGTGGGCAACTAAGGAACTGTTCTCCCATGTCACCACATTGTAACCCACTTGGAAGCCCTGCAGCGCGAGTGAACATACATTCTGGCAATCACTGTGGTCAACCAGGGCAGAATCAGTGCTCAAGGACGAGTAACCACGTCATAGGTGATCAAATAAGCATGAGGAACGTAATGCCCGGAAACGATCAAGCTGGTCGGGATATAAATGCCATGAATGGGCCTGCAGTTGGACAATGTCCTTCGACGATGCAGCATTGCAGTCCTGGTGCAGTGAAGCCTCTGATGAACACGCAAGCGAGTTCAGGCCAATCTGCACCTCCTACAAACATGCAGTGTCCACAAATGGGAACTAATTGCGTTCATCCTGGCCTCAATTCACCGAGGCATGGTCACTCCACTCAAGGGAACAACTTGCCGAAAGGCATGACTTCCCTGTGTTCGAGGCAAAATAATTGCAGAGTTCAGTCGTGTAGTTGTCAGGTTCAGGGTACTCAGAGCCAGAGTCAATATGCTTGCAACTGCCAGTGGAACTATCAGACTGAGTGCTTCAATGGTCATGCTATGGGCGAGATTCAGTGCAGAGACATCAGTCAATCGCAGCAGGGGTCTCCTGTGAAACCTCCTCAAGGCATGCGACAGGACTCGTACAGAAGGACGTTAGAATATGTACAGCAGTGCAGAAATTGGTCAGGCAATGCTCAGATGCACGAGACCAATGTCTCGAGCTCCACACATCCTTTGTCATTGCCTCAGCCACTTCCTGCCAGCTCAAACATGGTCGTCAATGACATGACGTCTTCCTTGAGCTCTTTGCTCGAGGAGAATAGGTATTTACAGATGATCCAGTGAATTGGATGACGATGAAATGCGGGGCACGTTATTAAGACTTTGGAAAATTACCGGTGAAATAATTTTAATGACTACCTCTCGGTGGCAAGTGCCTTTGAAGCAACCCAGTGCCTTGGTAACTTAATTAACTGTAATCGTGTGTAGGTTCATCAGTAATTATTAATTCATGATGAGAAAAATAAATTTGTTAGCTGTTTTTTAAATGATGAAACTTACAACACTGATGACAGTTATAAATTTCGAGCTCAGTGAAGAGTGTACGTTGTACGCTGTGATACACAAGAAAAATACAAATTAATATCTATTTTAAGGTTTTATATACAGTTTTTTTAAAACAATTATTTGTCAACAGCATATGCTAATGATGTTAGGTATTAAGAGTGATTGTAGACATTGACGAAAAAGGCCAATACTAATTTTTAAGACAATGTAGATAGACCTTGTAGATGATTTCACGAGAGTATTGATAAAAGTGAGTTAATGACTGTCACTGGATGTAAGTTAAAAAAAAAGAAAACATTTTCCAAGGAAATGTATTATAGAAATGTTTTAAAAAATGACATCGATGCACACTTTTTTGCATTTGTATCTCATCGGTCTGACCGTTCGAATCTTATTGCACGCAAAGAAGAAACTGTGGAAAATCTTCGGAGAGTTAGAGACTTAGAAGTACCTAGCTGTTTTTTTTATTGTTATACAAACAATTTTGTATGAATTTTATTGTACGTCGTAGAGGATTAGAAATGAAATATTTGTGAATAGTATACATATCTTATATGGATTTTTGTACGAAGGAGACGAATTTTTTTACTAAGTATCTCGAAGACGTAAAAAGCTTGATGCCTGAAAAGTTGTTATTTGTGAAATAAATTGTAAACGTTTGAACCATTCTTTATGCATTATATTTTTTCATCATTATCCACATACAATCTTCAGTATTTTCCTTTCTCTTTATTCATAACATGCTTGTTGAGGTAAAAAACAGAAATATATTCGAAATGAATAACTGGAAATAAATCACGTAATGTAATTATTTGGCAACAGCACAAATTAGAAAAAAATTCTTTCAATCATTTGCACAATTCAACAAAAATTCAGGGAGACGTATCAGGGGGCGGAGATTCAGTCTCTGGACTGCTATTCATTGGTTCTCTTTCCTACAAGGTAAAAACAAATTATTTTTATATTTTATCGAAGGTTTCACAAGTGAAATAATTTATTTCAATCATTACCTGACGTGTATTGGTATCAGTTGGCAGTCTGACAATTGGCAAGACATCAGGCATGGGCGGTGGGGCCGGGGGTTCCCCGTAGACATCATGAAGCTCTTCCAATCTGGTACTCAAAGCAGATCCTCGACGATTCGTTGCGTTCATCTTCTTCATCAACCAGTCTGCTTGTTCTTCTAGGCGCTTTAATCGAGCTGCTCGTGCAGCTAGGACTTCCTCTGGACTACGTCCTGATTTTAGTGGCTGACTAGATGACGACGTTGATGGTAATTCAGTTTCTTCTTTTCTTATATCTTCTTTGGTTCCATCAGCCGTAATTTGTGGCTCTTCACTAGGACTCGCCACGTTTTTCGAGGCCGATGAGGCCTCTTCTGCTCCAAAAATTGGAGTTTCAACTTGAGTAGAAGGTCCCATGACCAGAGGATCGCTGAATTGAACGCTCTTTGCTGTCGAAGCTGTGGAAGTAACTGGGAAAGGACCAATTGAAAAGACAGAAACAGAATTAACGACTTCTAAAAATATTTCCTGTGGTGTTTCAAGATTATCAGTGGCATCATCTTCAATATATGATTCAGAGTGTGTCTGTTGTATACTGCATGATGTCTGTAGGTCTTCAAGAGCCATGTGAGTCGTGTGTGTGTCTTCTTCTTCATTTTTACCTGCACGAACTGGAATCGCTTCTACAATTGGAGTTGAGACATCAGGAACTTCTTTAGATTCCTCTTCTTCATCGTCGATTTTAATTAGATTTTGAATAACGTTGGCTAATGCCTGGTCTACTGGATTAAATGACTCGTTTTTAATCTCTGCTGTTAATCCTTCAGCAGTTTCATTTAATTCCTCAGGATTCATGTCCGTTGTCTCTGAAGTTGGAGTTCGTTGCTCTGGCGTTGTGGTGGATCCAGTCTTTGATTCTGATAACTCGGTGTCTGTCGGCTGCTCGGACTCAGTGTCAGGTGTAGGCGCCCTTGGATTTTCCTAACATAAAACCAGACAAATCGAAAAAATATTCTTGTGTGCTAATCAATATTTATTTATAATGACATAATTATTGTACCTTTCTAGTCCTTCGACGTGGACCCGTTCTGAGTCTCTCCTCAGGAGGCATGTCTTCATCATCAGAATCATCCCCTCGTTCATCACTGAAGCCACTTTCAGCGCTGTTATTAAATGAATCGTGTACAGCCAAAGCTTTGCGTGCCGCAAATTCTCTTCTCAAATTCCTCCATTCCATCTCAGTGTTTGTATTCTTCTGTCTCGCAGACTCCCACTTCTCCCTGCAGTACTCCAATTCTTGCTTGAGCTCCTGCAACATCTTCCTTTTCTGCTGGAGCTCGTAACGAAGAATTTTCTCGTGGGTATGAAGCTGCTGATGCTGCTCCTGCATTCGACCGACAATATTCCAAGTCTTGCTTAATTCATCTGATACTGTTGAAAGTCTCTTCTCTTGCTCGCCCAGTTTGCTCTCCAGGTGCGAATTCAATTGCTTCATTCGACCCATCTCCTTCTCTAGATGCTTTTTCTCTAGAATTAATTCCTTGAGACGTATGTAAGTCTTGCTGACTGATATCACTAGTCTTGGTCCAGTTGGTGTGTCCACTGATTTGTAACAACTGTTTGGATCAGTGGTCAATGAAGCCGAGGACGTAGGAGGAGTCGTTGATCCCACTGCGTGACAACTCAATAATTCGAGTAACACTCGCCAGACTTTTGGCAAATTGTTGGCAATATTCTCCTCTTGAGGACCTTCCTCTTTTTTGTCAGTGTCTACGTCTGTCGATTTGGTTTTTTCTCGACCTTCCACTTGTTCCACGAGATCTAGAAGAAGCTTAGGCAGTGCTGCTGCCTCGGTACCTTCCTCACGAGCCATTTCACTTATTAAGTCATGATTCTCCTGCAAAATTAAATTAATTAGGAATGTCAGGAATTTAGTGTGGCGAGTGGGATTAATTTTGTTACCTGTAATAATTGAGTCAATCTATCTAGATCCATATCAGCAGAGGAGGCACTCAAAAGCATTTGTGAGAATAAACCATTAATGACTGACATCTGATTCTGGAGATCTCGACAATCAGCTTTAGTTAGTCCCAACTGTGACTCTAGGTTGGATATTTCTGTGTCCTGGGCATCTATCTGTAATAAAATAATGAAAAAATACAATTATAGTAATTAAACGATGTTGAAGAAATTGATTTTTACCTTTTCTTCAGCTTTCTTCATGTCTTCATCCAAGGTTTCTTTTTCCTTTGTCACAGTTTTCAGCTTGTCCTTTACAATAATCAATTCTTTAGAAGTCGACTCTTTCACTTCCACCAGGACTCTCATCCGCTCATCATAGAGACTTTTCAGCCTCCTAATGTCCTCCAGTTGACAATCGTGCTCAGTCCTGAGATCATCAGTGACGTCAACTTGGAATTTTTCGTCACCGAGTCGAGCTACAATCTGGGATAATACGTTCTTCAGTCTATTCATCTGTGCTTCACGAGCACCAAAGGCTTCGCGGTTGGAGTTTGCCAGGTTCTTCAAAATCGTGATTCTGTGGACGTTGTTGTCTGGATCGCACTCCAAGTGATAACGAAGGTCGTCGATCTTTTCTATCTGCAGTCTGATGCAGGATCTTAATTCATCTGAAACCTACAAAGACTATCATTTAGATTTTCTTTTTAATTTATTGTCTATCAAAATAAGTCAATTTATTACCTTTAGGACATCAGTAAGCCTTTGGGCATCGCGTTGAACAGTAGTAGGTTCAGTCCACTCGTTTTGGCTTCTCCAGTCATCGATATTTGTCATTGTTGTTCCAACCGAAAGAGTTTCGCTCTTTCTTGACGTACCTTCGGCCTGAGTCTTCAGGAGATCTAGAACCTTGGATGTTTCTGAATGGGCCTCTTTCTCTGCGTCTAATTCCCTTCGTAGTCTATCCATTTCTGAGGACACTGCTGCTATTGCTCGTTGTCTTGCCTCTCTCTTCATGCTGAGATCTTTCTTGAACTCCTCCAAGCTTGGTCGTTCAGTCAATACCTTTTCTGTCGACGTTTCTGATGAAATAAAAATTATCGACAATTTTTTTTTTCAGCTAATAACTGTTAGAAGTATTGAAATAAAATTTTACCAGCGTCCGACACTCGTTCCTCGCATCTGTCCTCCTTCTTAACTGCATCAATTATCTCATTCAGTCTTTGAATCTCCCGCAAGGACTCATCCAAAGCTTCAGTCTGCTTCTTTTTATTCCTCATCTCTTCGTGTAGCCTCGTTCTCAATCGCCAGCTCTCCTCACTCGCCAATGTAATGGTTTCTTCTCTCGCTCGATTTACCCTCTTCAGCTCCCTCTCCAAGTTCATGATCCTCGTCGTGGTAGAGTCTTTTTCCAGGTGGAATGCATCCAACTGCTTTGTCAGCCTCGATGTCTCCAATTTTGCCAAGTCGAAAGCCCGCGTCAGAGCTTCTAGTTGCTCTTTTCGTTCATTTAAACGTGATTCAACCTTCTCACAATGGATTCTAGACACCTAGAACAGCGAAAAAAATTTTCTATGTGTAAAAAAAGGTTCAATAATGAATTTAAAAAATGATTTAAAATAGAAACAAACATCATTATCTCTTCTGAGCTTTTCTGCTAGCTTCCTCTGCTTCTCCATGTCATTTACCAGCTTTCTGTTGACCTCCTGGGTCTCCAATTGATCAGCCTTGAGTCGTGACAGCTCGCCCAACAGCACATTCATTCTATCCCCACTGTCTAAACCTGCAGACTCAGTTCTTGGCGTCCATCGAGTATCCTCCACGCATTGTGCAAGAGTCCCCTCTCTTCTAGGTACCTCCAACTCAGTTTCCAGCATTTGAATCCTCTCCACTGCCTTCTGGTACTCTCTTCTCAAGTTCTCTGCTTCTTCCTTGTCATCCGGGTGTCTTCCCCTGTTGTGTAAGAAACCCTTATGATTCCTCGTGTCTTCACCTCGCCCTCTGCTATCCAGTGAACTAGATTTGTCTTCCAACACGTCTTCTATTGCTTCCACACGAAGTTTCAAGTCTTCTTTTGTTTCAGGTCGATTCCTGGAGTCTTGCAGTGACAATCTGGCTTCTCTTTCTTTGTTCAATTCCATATAGAGCTTCTCTAACTGTGCCAGAAGTGCAGTATGAGCTCCTGCAAGTTGCTGATTAGCAGCAGCCAAATGAGAAACAGTTCTCGTGAGCTCCATGGTCTCCTGGTGAACTGATGGCGCACTGGGGGTACACTCAGCCTGCCAACCAGTCATCTGAGCTGCGTATGTCAACTATAAAAAAATTATTAAACACTATATGTAACTGCTGTACAAAAAATTCTACACGTAATTTTTTTCTCCAGGTGGGGTTTTTTATTATTTCAATTCCTCAAGAGACTTCCTCACCACTTGGCAGACGACTGCGAACTGACGACGACGTCTCGAGGAGACAAGAAGAAGCCCGGGGGACAACGAGCCAGCACGAGGCACGTGATTGCGATCGTCTATCGTGGAAACGAATTTTTGTTGCTGTGACTCAGCACAGCAAAAATCTTTGGGAATTCGCCAGAAATCCTATTGTCCAATTATTTGATCTTTCTCTTGAATCACGAGATGGAAAAGACGACCCTGAAGCAGTGGGCAATGGCCCTACTGGCCCCTCCATATTATTAGTGAGCTTACCAAGGTCTCATGAGGCTGAGGAAGACTAGACAGACTTGGTGCTGATGGTGTACTGTGATGCCACCACTCTTCGTTCTTCAGACTTGCTCGCGTTCTTGATGATTCCTATTGAACATTGGATAAGTTGAAGAATATATTCTGGATTAAATGGATCAATAAATTTAGGATGTTGACTCACTGGTGCTTGGAGAATTTGTGGAGGCTCCTCAGAGGTAGCTGAGGTTCTAGAAGCACTGGGAAAATATCCTGTTGTGTAGAAAGGCGGTGGTAAAGGCGGAGGTTCATGACTTCTTGGATTGCTCTGCAAACTACCACCCACTCCCATTGTCTTCTTTTCTCAGTCGTTCGTCTCGATATAAGGCTTTCGAATGTTTCGTTTGATCTCTGTAAAATATTTATAAAGGGTATTTATCTTTTTCTCTTTTTCTCTTCTGATGGTATGTATAGTGATTATTGAGATGAAGGAGGAACAAAGTTCCCCACACCGGATGCGAGGCTTTCTACCGGTGAACATGCGTCTTCTACGTTTATTTTTGGCGATTGAAAAACACGTTCCAACAACGACGAGATCGCTCCACTTGCCCAGTTTATCCTTACTTTGATTGGCAAGCGTTCTACTCTTTGTCAATGAATCCCAGATTACTTTTGTATATAATTTCGCCATTGTTATCATTGATTTCATATGTTTCTTAGGGTAAGTAAGTAGTTACTTGATGGTTAAGTAATTGAGGACTACTGTAAGAATGTAAATAAACTGGGGAAAAATGTATTGAATGAAATAAGAGATTAATTCAACATGAAAATATTATTCTAGAAGAGCTGACACGTGCGAGAGGCCATGGGAAACCGCTAAAAATAGTCTAATGGCCGATTCGAAATGCGACAAATATAGATCTTTAAACGAAAACAAAGGAGAGTGCTAGAAGATAGATGCTTCTCACTGAGATTTTCTACGAATTAAGGTGATGCGACAATATTTGAAATTCTCTTTTTCAGAATTATTTCAAAATCAAATGACGTGTTTCTATTTTTAATAAAATCAAATAAAAACTAAAATTGTACAGCCGCCCGGCAATATGTACTATAGACATGTTTAACAATATCATTCATTACAAGTGAATAACAAAAATTAAGTATATGATTAGGAGAGTCACCCACACACGAAATGAAACTCACAATTAATGCCACATGTAGATAAACAATTTTCGATGTGATTCCGAGGGCGTCAAAGCGCCGAGATTCGAGTGTTTCTTACTCCAAGAATGATCTCGTGGTACGTAGACACCTTGCTGGCCGTCAGCCAGCTCGCCTCCAGTTTCTAGGCATTGCTAAAAATATCTTTCAACAGGGATAGTGAGAAAGAGAGAGAAAGAGAGAGAGAGCGTACCCTATACATGAAGCCAGGGCGTCTGAACGTCGTCGTCGTAGAATTTGCCGAATTTTCTCTGTTGGTCCAAGAGCCAAGCAGCAAAAGAATGAAGAGAATCGACGGCTCGATCGAAGGCACGTTGGAATTGGAGCACTCGTGCAATCAAATCGATGGCCAGCACTCTACGAGTCTTTATTTTTAGTCGATGATTTTTATCGATGAATCTAGAGCACGGATTTAAATAGATTGGCACAAAAATAACGGTCATTTTATGATAAATAAATATTCTTTTTCATTTAACAATAATTCTTACCGTATATTAACCGTATTTTTGTTTTGAAAATCTTGTAATTTCAAATGTTGGCGGCTTTTATTCAAAAATGACGCGCCAACCGTTTTGGCGCGCTTATTTGAACGCCTGGCGCCATCTAGCGCGCGGCGAGCCGGTTTATTCTTGAATATCCCTAAAAAAATCCATCTTAGGGACATTGATTATTGCCATTTTGGTAATGGCGGCTCCCGACAGAAGCCATTGTGGTCGCGAAGCACGTTCTCTCCCTCTCGCGCATTGAATTTGCCCATTTTTTATCTTTCTTTCACTCCCATTCCATTGGGTCCTCCTGCACGAATGGTATTCCACGGTGCAAAGGCAGTTTCCCTTGACAAATACTTGATGGCGATGAGGAACAGGAGCTAACAGCTCGAATATCAAGTTCGGGAAATAAGTTTAGGGATGCTTGGTGAGCTCCTCGTGCCATCCAATTTTTCCTGGACTAAACATCCTGCTCGAGAGGTGTCTGTTGCTCGTCACTGGACGTTGTCCTAGTCCCTCGCTCAGTTGATATGGCTGTCGTGGGTGAATTCGATTATTTGTGTCGGCTGTGCGCCACGAAGACTGAGATCTTGATGGGTCTGCCGATCTTCGAGGCTGGAGATCGGATGCGAAACATCGATAAGAAGATTGCTGCGTGTCTGCCCGTTCAGGTGAGTCTAAATTTGCTGTAAAATAGGCGAAAACAGTCGCATTTATCATTGACCGTTCAATTTAACTCTTTCGGTCCAATAAACGTATTACAAAAAATCCTGAAAAAAATTCCTTAAACCTCTCTTTGTTTATCTTCACAATAAATTCAACAAATCAGTACACTTTTTTGGTGTTTATCTTCACAGGTTTCCATCAGTGATCGATTGCCCAAAGTTATCTGTGAGCAGTGTGCTTTCAAGCTGGATGAAATGGTTGATTTTCGTAAGAAATCTTTGCACGCTGAGGAATTATTTATGAAGATGTTGAAGGGGATCAAAAACGAGGATATCCACATAGAAGATAGTCTACAAGATGTAAATGAAATACAAACTGTTGTGCAAACAGAGATAGACACTATTCATCATGGTATTAGTGATATTCAGAGTGGCATTGATGACATTCAAACGGAAGAATGTGTAGTGCATCTATCAGACACGATTGATCCTGCTCTTCACACGATAAGGGTTATGGACGACATGGATCTGGCAGGAGGCGAGCAAGTCGTGAGTCAGGAAGAAATTGGCCACCAGGAAACGGGCATTGAAGTGACAGGAATTGATTGTCTGGATGGGGACACTGTTAGAATGGTAGATGAACACATACGTGAGGTAAATAAATTTATTTTCCCAATTCGAACTGACAATTACAATCATTGAATAATTTATTCTCGTCTCTGTACAGGTCTCTAATCACCAAATAACGATGCATCTGGAAGGAGACATCACAGTTGTAGGAAATCTAACAGTGGACGATCCTCTGGGCATCAATTATGTGACAACAATTGATGCAGAGTCGCCGAATGAAGAGCAAATCGTCCACTACTGTGAGAATGTAAAGTACGATACAGTGGAAGAAAAGGAAGAGTATCAAAGACTGCACGAGCAATTGACAGTGGTCGCAGGTTCCACTCATGCGATGGAGACCAACGTAATCGGTGATGGATTCGTAGGGTCTCATCCAGAGGCTGAAAGTGACATCGAGGAGTCCATAGTCAGTGAAGCAGGGACTCCTGGCACATCTGAGTCTCTGCATCCGAGCTCAATACCATCCACGAGTCAAAGATCAGAGAAGAATTCGAATATTATGGTAGAATACACAAAAAGAGAGAAAAATGACCTTTTGGAAAGTGTGCTAAACAGTCCCACAATAGATGAGACAGGGGCGAATTGGTATATCTGTCCATTTTGCAATGAGGCAGCCAATGATCCCGACAGCTTGCCCGAGCATTTTGATCAACACTTTTGCTCATGCTCTTGTGGCCTCTTCTTCACCAGTGTCGAGGAGTTAAATGTCCACGCAGGACAGTGCTCCCTGAGTAAATCTAGAGAACCAAGTTTCGAGGACGATCAGGAAGTTTCAGAAGCCAATGAAAGTACAGCAGAGGGCAGAAAAAAGTCTCAAACAAACGTTCGACAAAAATGGACGCCCAAGGTCTGTGCCCAGTGTGGCAAGCAGTATCGCACGAATTACAAGCTCCAGGAGCACATGAGAAAGCATACAGGCGAGAAGCCCTTTCAATGTCACCTGTGCGAGAAAGCTTTTCGCAGTAAAATTGGGCTGGCTCAGCACACTGCAACGCACACTGGTTTGTTTGACTACAGTTGCTCGACGTGTGGAAAGGGCTTTCAGTGTAAGAGCTATCTTATTGTCCATCAGAGAGTGCACTCAGACGTGAAACCCTATCCCTGCAACACGTGTGGACAGAACTTTAAGACAAAACAGTCATTGTTAGATCACGAAAATCGCCATCTCGGTGTCAAGCCCTACATGTGCGAGATTTGTGGCAGAGGATTTATCACAAAGGGTCTCTGCAAGAGTCACCAGAAAATCCATTCTGGTACAGACAATCGTCAGTATCCTTGCGAGGTCTGCAACAAGATGTTTGTGAGCAAGAGCTACTTGAATACACATCTTCGAATTCACACTGGGGAAAAGCCTTATCTATGCGAAGTCTGTGGTAAGGGTTTTCTCACCCGAGTGGACTTGAAGATACACTCTACGATGCACACAGGAGAGAAGAGCTTCAAATGCGAGATGTGCCACAAAGTCTTTGCCAGGAGGGCAGCTCTGAGGTGCCACAGGAGATCGCACACGGGCGAACGTCCTTATCGATGTGATGTTTGTGGGAAAACCTTTACTCAATTCAGTCCCATGGCCATTCACAAACGACTACACACTGGCGAACGACCCTATGAGTGCGATGTCTGTGGGAAAACTTTTGTCTCCAGGTCGACTATGATGTGCCACAGAAAGAAGCATCACTTGCCAGCAGCTTCTTCTACAGAGAAGGAAGCTGTTACTAATGATGAGACTGTAGAGGTGAATGGAGTTGAGTCTTCGGCAATGGATGCTAAAAATTCGCAGGATGGGATTGTGATTACTGGTGACTGAGAATTTATAGAGATAGTTAAACAGCTGGAGGAGGAAGACGAGGAGGATGTTGGATGTAAGGAAAAGGACATGTATGCATTTAATGTTTTAATGGGCTTCTTTAAATGCAGTTTTTTTTCTTGAGTCCATCATCTTTCAATTTGTTATTTTAACTAAGTGCGAATATTTCGCATTACCTTTTGTATTCTCTGAAACGAGTTAACGTGTGCTACTCTATTGATCTACATGCGCCTTTGTGAAATTGCATAAGTAATTAAATCTTTGTAAATAAATTACGAATGGAATGACGGAGAGTAGTTGAAGTATTCCAGCATCTTTTTGATGTTTCGCAGAGGATTATTTGTGTGTGGATATTTATTCGATATGTTTGTCGATTTTTCATTTTCAAGTTCGTGTATCAATATTGAAGAATAAATCAAATTTCGTAATAAAACTCGAATTTCTAGTATTATTATATTGGAATGAAGAATTATACAGCGAAGAGGGCTTTTTAAAAAATGCTCTTTATTTGTAGTATTAAACAATAACGGATAGTACGATGAAAAATGAACATTCAAGTTGATGCTAAAGCATCGTAACGCAAAGTCTATTTATGGGGAAGATAAAAACATAGCTTATTCATCAGGGATCTAAAGCTTTCGACTTTCGTAATCTATTGCTGTGATTATGGGGTAAAAATTGCTTTACAAGGAAGAGAACTAGAGAGAGAGCCAGAGAGCATTAAGTATACATATACGTGAGTGCACGTGTGTGTTTTTTGTTTAAAATCGGTGATTGCACAGGAAATGTTGCTGCTATCAACGATTTCTTGGAATTGACGACAAATATTTTCCATCTATACTATATCATATACCATATTATTTTCCTAAGCAAGGCATCAATCACAATATTTATCGTAAATAACTTTGCCTATTTTATAATGTATCGTCTACACAGGGCCCCCACTTTGTCAGTTTTTTAAAATCCTTGACGTCTTTCATAAAGATGATTATAAAATACATATAAAATCGTATTTTTTCCATGATAAAAAAAATATACAAATGGTTATTAACAAAGTACAAAATACGTCCATCGTTGTTTCATGAGAAAATTTCTACGGCTGGATCTGTTACAGTTTCATTCCTGGTTCTTTTATCATTTTTTTTTCTATATTATTAACGTTTCATTTTATTTTTTAATGATGAAAAGAGAAGTTGGGGGCCCTTGTTTAAATCAATGGTCACTTCTTTTTTTTTGTTAACTTATAAATTTCTTTTTTTTTCATCTCATTTGTTGTTATTTCATTATTCATGTATGTTACAAAGCACCAAACCTACGCCATTTACTCACATAGTACAGCTTATTGATTGAAACAATACTTGAATTAATCATCTACTGAATTAGTCACGATCATTTGTGCTAAAATCAAGGGACAGAAACATTTTTTTTGTTACCCTGCTATTTATTTAAAAAAAAAAAAAAAAAAACAAAGAAAGCTTGTCGAGAGAAGTTCGATGCTAGGCGACTAATCATAGAGTAGATATGGCCTCTGCACGTTAAAGATTTTTATCCTAGAATTTTCTTTTACATACTATAAAGAAAAAAATATATTGAAGGACACAATTCTAACGTCAATGTGGGACCATTTTTCTACTTCCTAAAATTTCGAACTTATTTACATACAAATCCTCATATACAGACATTACAAATATATAGAAATTTAAAGAAAACTTATAAGTATTAGTACGGGGTAAAATAAAATCCGAGGGAATTTTTTTTTTCTTTTTCTTCCATTTAGGATTTTTATGCATCCTGACACTGAACCGCGTTCTTTCTTGCTTTGTTGCAAGCTGCATTTAGAAATTTATAAATATTTGGCAGATCCCTAGCAACACATTTCGTCTCACAAGATTCTAGTATCGTTAAGTTGATCCCAAAAATTATTCTTAAATTGTTACCAATTAGTTTGAACTTATTATAGTCACAGCGGTTTGACAAAATACGAGAGAGCAACAATAACTTATTATTACATACATGGGGATTTCATTTTGTTTTGTTTTTTTGCTGATGGTAAAATATTGTACAGAATGCTATTGACTGTATCCCTCACAATGGCGAGTATAAATTGTAATGTTGATAGCAGTTATACGTAAAAATGTGGCAGAACATGGGGCGTTTAATTTAAAAATGAATCTATTGTACATGAAGATAGAGCGATCTTATGTTTCATATGCATAATACTGAATTTGTGCATTTTCACAATATCAGCGAGAGCATTGTACAATAATCAGTTTTTTTCATTCCATTAAATGTGATTGTTATCAAAATAATCAATCACATTCTACATGGTGAGAAATGAAAAGATATGACAGTGTCTCACCGAAATATTAGTAATGTATATTTTCCAAAATGAATTGATATCAAGATTAGTTGAGGCATATACTTGTCTTTTTAATTCATTCCTTAATGATTCGAGCTCTTCACAAACAGTCAAGTTTCGTCTTTCTTGTTTTCTTTTTTTGTTCAATAAAATGAAAGTTGTAGACTCAATCAGCCAGTTCATCAGCCTTTGTCTCATTTCGACTACTTGTCATGTTAATGTTCTTCTAATTGGTATACAACACGAGACATCACAATTTTATTTTAATTATTAATAATAATAGTCATCT
>JABSMT010051649.1:0-13018 GCA_018902335.1 Eumacrocentrus americanus
ATCTCAAAAACTATGGGAGATACGACAAAATTGCTAATAAACAATTTTATAGAGAATTAAATTTCCTATAAAAGAGGTCCCATCCATTTTTGCCGTATCTCATATACTTTTCATGATATCTTCGAAAATACACGAGACATGAAAATTCAATTTTTTGATTTCTCCATAGAATTCAAAAATACAAATAAATTCATATCAAAAATATTTTTTTTCTGGATGTAAATAAAAATATTCACGGTGGAGACCGTGATTGGTCTGTAAAGAAACTTGGAGAATGCACGTCCGGAATTTATATATGAATATATCGAGGAGGCGTGACACGTGCCTGAGAAGTATTCATATGACGAGAGAGCAAAAGAGAGAGAGGACCCTCTGTCAACGTGCATGGCCGTTCGCACTAAGCCTCCGGTAATTGCCAGCATCACGGGGGATCACGGCAACGATCACGGGGGGCCACGCGACTCCTCGCTCTTTCTCCCGTGCCAATCGTGCTGCGAATCCACGCGCGTCCACGTTTAATTACACGTCACGTACGCGATAGTCTGCGGGACGTTGACGTCTCTATCAAAGTCCAGCAATTGCTTTTTTTTTACTATAAATAATTTTTTTTCGAACCAAAACCAAAAGAAAAATTGCGCAAAATTATTCGTGTCAATAATCAGGTCAGTTGTCCTGATTCTCACGATGCATCTACTGATCTCTTTCAATATATATATTTCTTCTTGTTCTCATTCTCTCTGGTAATCCTGATGTGTTTGCACATGTTTTACATCGACACCCCGGCTATGTTTGCAGACAGTAAATTACGTCACACAATAAGAGTGAGAGGAGAAACCCCTTTAGCGCCTATAAGCCTGACCCGGATTATAAAACAGGAAAAAAACCGTAGTAGTAGCACCACCGAATGCTCTTTTATGCCCATGACTCGCTCTTTTTCCTAGCTCTTGTCATCGATATCCCCATGGTGGTACGTCTCAATCACTTATTGTTACATATCCATATATATCTATAGAATATACATTTTCTTTGATTTTTTGATTTTTAAGGGATGGTAGGTATATCGCCTGAGATTTCAGTAGTGAAGCGGTAAAAGAAGATAACTCAAAAATTGTGAAAATTATTAGACACTTTCATTTTTACGAATATCTCAAGAACCTTGGGAGATACGATAAAATCTTATAGAACCTTTTTTGTCGGGTATTAAATTCTCTACAAAAAAGGTTCTTTGCATTTTTATCGTATATCCCATAGTTTTCTTGATATAATCAATTTTGTAAAACATTTTTATGAAACAATTATCTCGACTTATCTTGTTTTACCGTTTCATTACTGATTTGTTATATCCATTTGTATTTAAGAGAAATGTCACATATGCCCTGACATGTTAATAGTGTACCAAAAAAAAAACGACAGTTCTATCACGCAACATATACGCCTTGATGTGTCAATATAGTGCACCAAAAACAATAATTCCATCACGCAACCTTATTTATAATTTAATATATACATATTACGGGGCGGAAATCAAAAGATCGTATGCATGTTGGATATTCTGTGTTGATACACGTTATTTTTCTTTTAGATATGAGATATTAGATTAAGTCATTTTATTTATTGATAAATCGTCGAGCACATGATTAGGATCAAGTGCGTAGTCAATGCTTACATGGTCATCAATCCGAAGTTGGTCGTTGAGAAAATCGTCCGCAATATGAAATTGCTCTACATTTTATATTTGTTATTGAACAACAGTGTTGTCCACGCAATTTTCAACGTATCTGATAGAAACGCTGCTTCTTTTGCAGTTAACAATGCAGTGGTACGTATCATCAATAATTCTGTCGACCATTTTTAATTTCACCTATTAGTATTGATGATTCATATATTTTATATTTTTAGCTGGAAATCCTCCAATCATGTGCAACGGTGGGAACTCGTACCATCGGCATGATGAGCTTATCAAACGAATTGTATTCCGTCATATCTTCAGGACCACACCTCTTCGACATTGCTGTGATTCCACCTCCATACGAGATTAATAAGACAATGTCGTATGGCGAACGTCCAAAAAAGGTCGATCTAAAAGAGAATGATTCACAGAAACTTCAATATTTCATTATCTCCGTATACTCTTATGACTATCTATACGATTTACTTAAAACGATACAGTACTCACCATGGTGGAACTCTGCTGGGAAATTTATATTAGTTGGAGATCCTTCCTGGATAAATTATTGCCAGGACGCAAATGTATTATCATCGGTTCCGTGGGGCTTTGAAATATTAAATGCGATTTTCGTTTGCGTAAACGTAAAAAACGATGTAATTCTTCATACTTTTCTTCCATATCGTGTAACAGTTCCAGACCCATGGAAAAAAAGCAATGACTGGAATTTCTGGCACATATTCAATTCAAATAACACCTGTAATTCTATATTCTTCGAGAAGGCATTGACACTAAACGGTAATTGGGTGACAGTAAACCTGCAGCCAGTCCCATTTTTGGTGTCGTTTGACTTTGACGAATCTTTTGAGCGTGTTTACAAAACTCGCTGGCAAGCTGTAGACGGAATCCTTACTGAGGCGAAAATAAAGGCAGACAAGTTGAATGTTTTCAAAGGCTTTGATGGAGTCGTGCTGAAAACGCTTTTCTCGTTCTTAAATGCTACCATCTTCGTGATGAAAGATTCAAAAACTATTAAACAACTTGGTGCCCAAACTACTACTCTTTATACTCAATCCGTGAAGAAATATTTTGATAAGTTCAAGATCGACTTAAGTCTTAACAGTCGTGATATCTCCTTACCCGTCGAGCAAGGCATTACTCTTGCGTATCCAGTTGTTCAACGAGAACTTACTATCGTTACTAATGATCGTGGAAAAATGTACATGTTCACACAAATTGTTGACCTTTTCAACATTGAGGTGGTCACTGCAGTACTTACTGTGTCTGTTCTTATTGTATTTGTTCTCGGATACTGCAGTGGGCAAGGCTATGGTCTAGCTGCTTTAAACACATTGTCTTTTATGTTAGGCATATCCGTTCAAAAAATATCGACCGGTTTGCCAGCACGAATATTCCTCGGTTTTTTGATGCCATATTTTTTAATAATATCTACTTCCTTTCAGGGCAGCGTCACTCAAATATTTGCAGCTCCACGTACCGTCCCAAATGTTGATTCACTCAATGATCTCGAAGCTGTCGAGTACAAGGTATACGTCGGTGATGGTATCGCTGATAATTTTCGATTACATGAGGACGATAACTTCGTTCTTGTAAAACGTGATGTCGAGCATTGCACTAAAGTGGTATTAATGGATTCTCAAGCTGCATGTATTGACGACTCAATTTACTTAAAGCAGGAAATTGACAAGTACCATTACAAGCTACATCTCATGAAAGAACCACTTACAAAAACTTTCACATCGTACCCTATGCGCATGAATTGGCCACTACAACATCGATTTAATTGTCTATTGTCACGATTGAGAGAGAGTGGCCTCTTGTACAAGTGGTTATGGGAATCCGGAATTTTTTTCGATATCGATCACAGCAATACCGTGGAGATACAAGAATCAATGAAAGCGAAACCACTAACTTTTGAGAAGTGCAAGATTTTCTTCCTTATTTTGCTAGCAGGTCTTACTGTCTCGACTATTACCTTTATTGTTGAGTTAATTCCATTTCGGAAAATATACTCGATGAATCATCATAAACTTGCACTATTTCGAGGATGTCATTAATTCCCTGAGCATATGTATATCTCTCGACTTTTACTTTGGACTTCGATGAAACTTTGCAGAAAATACTTTACCTGAAAATTCCCAGAAAATTCTATGAACTTTCTGATCATCTTGAAAGCATCCGGAATCGATCTTAGCCTCTGATATCAGTCTAGAAATTTTTACAACATTCTACAAAGTTTTGCAATATTCGATCCGTTTCTAGACCTTTGACAACGATTTAATAATTTCTAGAATATTTTCGAAATCTCCGATACCACGGACAGCTCTACTGTGGATGAATACGCTTGGTTCATCAACAGTGATTTGGTCTACTTTGTGGCTTATATACTATTGTTTACAATAATCGATATAATATGTGTTATTTATAATCTTTATTGAAATAAAGCGATGTTTATGATCAAAATATAGTCTAAAAAATTTTTCAATGACCTCGTCACTTCTTTTTTAAATTCCGAAGAAGAATGTTTTTATTTAAATTGGATATTGCTCATATTTTCATTTAATCAAGAGGCACGGCAGTGTCTCACGACCCTTCCGGCGCGAGAGTCTCTTTACAAGAAAAATCGTTCGATTTATAAACAAATTTCTATCTCAAATATTTCGCTAAATATGCCGATTTCAGATTAAAACCAAAATAAACTTATTTAGTCTAATATTCCGTACAAGTTGGGAAAGCGGAAAGGAGGTAAGTGAATTCTATAAATGGTAAACAATAAATTTTTTTTATTAAATAATGTACTTGGTGATAATACACAAGCGCGTTTACTTGATGCATGTCTTTTCGTGCGGAGAATATGTAATTTGGGGGGACTGGATTATTACACATGTCATTCTGCATTATTATGAATTCATGATTAATCGCTTGAAATATTTACAATGCAACACTGTCGCTCGTTCTCTTCAAATAGAGACATTGCTCACAATAGTTCGGCTGTGCTATAAAGATTGTCACCAACGATCTTGTCCACGATGAAGCTGTTATTGATCTTGTATTTTTTAGTGGCCGTAGGTGTTGAGTGTACATTTCTACATGAGACCAAAAAAGACAATAATTCTTTTCTCATCAATAATGCAGTGGTAAGATCTATTAATTCCGTAATATCAGCTCACGTTCCTCACAATATGATTCATCCGAATATTCTTCTTTCAGATCGACATTCTAAAATCTTGTTCTGGAAACGGCCTTCATACAGTCGGTCTGATCGCCCCTTCAGATGATTTGGTGTCAGCAATGTCTTCCGAAATAGAGTTCTTTACTGACACTTTGATAATATCAAACGTATCCGAAATCATAGATAACCAAACATCTACTAAATTCCAACATATTATTCTATCTGCGTCGGAAATAATAAATAATCCTTATTGTCTGGATGCCCTGAAAAATTGGCTAACCAATGACGTTAATACTGTACAACTGATAATTACGGAATATACTCCGATAGTGGGCACTTATAATAGTTATAATCAATACTCTTACCACATAGGAAATCATTTCCATGGTAGAAAGATATACAATGTCATCATTGTATACAATCATTATGAAATCGGAAATGTAATCGTCCTCGCAATAAACAGATACAATACGAAGGCTGCAGAACCATGGAAAATAATGGAACCTCTGACGTCTCCATATGCTATGTTTAAGCGTAATTTCGCTACAAAATCAACTTGTAAATCTTTATTCTTCGAGAAAACATCAACAATTGAATATCATAATATTGAAATGAGTGTGAAGTCAGTGCCGCAATTGATGACGTTTAACATTGACGAGGCTTTAATAGTGAAGCCGAAAGCCAAAAACGAAAAAGAAAGATTTACTAGAATACAAGTAAGCCCAGACAAGTGGAACATTTTCAAAGGTTTCGATGGAATGGTAATTGGAACACTTTTCTCATTCTTAAATTGTACGGCCACAATAAGGACGTATACCAACCCTGTTACACATACTTATGATCAGTTCATACAGGATACGTTAGAACAAGATTTCTCAGATGATCGTCCAATGATCGGTCTTAACAGTCACGACATTTTTTTCGGCGTACGAAAAGTTTGGCTCACGTATCCATTTCTTCAGAGAGAAGTCGCAATTATCACTGGTGACTTTAGAAATGTGCACAAACCAGTCCGAATTTTTGGATTCTTTAACATTAAAACTGTCATATCAATAGTAATTGTTTGTTTGCTTCTCCTACATGTTCTTGGATGGCTAAGTGGACAAGGATTTGGACCAGCTACCCTGAATACCCTTCGTGTTTTATTAGGCATACGTGTGCAAAGTGTACCAACTGGTTTGCCATTTCGAATATTTCTTGGTTCTTTGTTACCCTACTTTTTCATTCTAATCGCCAATTTCCAGGGCTATTTATTTTATATACAGACAGTTGGACGTACTGAGACAAATATTGATTCACTCGACGATCTTCAGGCTTGTGGTGGATGCAATATATACACTAGTTATGGTTTCAAACGGTACCTTGAGTTTTTTCAGAATGGAAGTTATCATTTTAAAAAGAATAATGCTGAACATTGCACTGAAATGGTACTGATAGATCCTCAAGCAGTTTGTATCGATGACTCGAGTCACTTGAAGCATGCTGTTGTCAAGAATCACAGACTGCACCTTATGAAGCAACCATTAACGACGATTTTTCGAGCGTATCCTACGTCGATAGACATTTTTTTGCTTAACAGAATCAACATTTTATTGTCAAGATTTAAGGAAAGTGGGTTCTTTGATATATGGTATGAACAATCATTCGCATTTAATACCAGTATTACACAGAATGAGCCAACTTCAACGGAATTCAAGGGAATAACTCTGAACGAGTATGCTAGCGTATTCTTCATTTTGCTAGCAGGTCTTACCATTTCGACGGTTGTGTTTGTAATCGAATTACTGGTAGTACACATTCGCAAAATATGTTACATAAAAAATTCTAATGAAACTGATCTATTTCGAGGATGTCACTGAAAGATGTCAGTATCGATTGTATATGATTAAAGTAGTGGATCAAAGTAAATTTGGTTGTATGTTTATCAAGAAGCTGATGATGCGTGCAGTAAGAAAGGTGTATTTATCTATATATATGTAGTAGACGTAAGCGTCGAAATAAAATTTTAAAAATAAAAATGGGTATGAACGATACGTCATTGTCTTTCTTTTTATTGTTTTACCTTTTCTTCAGTGAAAAAAATATTGTATATATTGGGCAGAAAAGCGAAGTTCTCTAATTTTGATTCGAGTTAACTTTCGATACCTCCAAAATCCTAGAATCATGACTCTAGAGAATACGTCACATACGTCCTGACATGTCAATAGTTTACCAAAAAAAAAAAATTTCATCATGCAACTTCATTTATAATTCCATATATCAATATACATCGCACAGGACTAAAATCAAAAGGTCGTATGTATATTAGACACCCTATGTTGATACAAGTTCTTCTTTTAGACACGCGATATTGTATTAGCCTCATTTTATTTATTCCCTATCGTGTCGAATACACGATTAAAATCAAGTTCGTAGTCAATGTCTACATGGCCATCATTCCAAAGTTAGTGGAGCAATCGTCCGCAATATGAAATTGCGCCTCATTTTATTTTTCTTATTGAACAAAAGTGTTGTCTACACAGCTTTCAACGCAGCTGATGGAAAAGCTGCTTCTATTGCTATTAACAATGCAGTGGTATATAATTTTAACTCTATCGGACTTTTCAAACTTCATCTAACTCATGTATCGATAACTCGTATATCTTATACTTTTAGGTGAATATCCTCCAATCATGTGTGACGACGGGAAGTCGCACCGTCGGTCTAATGGGCGCACCAGATGAATTATATTCAGCAATATCTTCAGAACCGGACTTCTTTGACATTGTTGTGGTCTCAAATCCACGCCGTGGTAATAAGGTAAATAAGAGCTGGAGATCGATAGATAAAAAAAAAAGACTACGGAAACTTCAGTATACTATTATTTTCCTGGACGATATTCCCCAGTTGGATCGACAACTTTCATTTTTATCTAGTCTACCATGGTGGAATTCTGCCGGGAAATTTATAATTGTGAAAAATCCTTCGTCAAGAATCAAACGTAATTTCCTTGAATTAATGTTATTAAATACATGGCATCCCCATGGAATATTCAATGTGATTTTCCTGTTCACGGACGAAAAAAACGATGTAATTCTCCATACACCTCATCCATACAATGGAAAAGCTCCACACCCATGGGAAAAAGTCTATCACCCCCAAGTCCCAATCAAAACTGCCAAAAAAAAATATCCTTTTAAGTGGACTCTCTATGAACGCATCTTTCATCGAAAAATTACCTGCAAATCTATATACTTCGAGAAAGCATTAACATTAAACAATCATGTAGTAACAGCGGCTGTGCAGCATCTCCCACCTTTGATGTCGATAGACATTGGCATATCTTTTGAAAAGTTTCGAACCAACGAATACACGTTAGACGACGCAAAGATGCTCGCTAGAACAAAAGTAACCCCCGATATGTGGAACCTTTTCAAAGGGTTTGATGGACTCGTAATGGGAACACTTTTCACGTTCTTAAATGCTACATTGGACATGATGGTATTTCCGAAATACATACATCGTGGCATCCTAAACAATGGATTTAAGACCTACAAGAGATATTTGCCCACCGGGGGCTTCATTATTCTTAACAGTTGGGACATGCTTACATTATTCTATCACGACAAACGCAGTAGTGATTTTATATATCCAGTTGTTCAGAGAGACATTACTGTCATCACTAATGATCGTGGAAAGGTCTACATATCAACACAAATTGCTACACTTTTCAATACTGAAATCATTACTTCACTACTAATTCTTTCCGTTCTTATTGTACTCGTTCTCGGATACTGCAGTGGGCAAGGATACGGACTAGGTGCTTTAAATGCACTTTCTTTTATATTAGGCATAGGCATCCAAAATATACCGACTGGTTTGCCAGCACGAATATTCCTCGGATCTTTGATGCCGTATTTTTTAATAACGGTTACGACCTTTCAAAGCAGCATTACTCAAATATTTACAGTTCCACTTACTCTCCCAAACGTAGATTCAATCGACGATCTCGAAGTTCTTGATTATAAGGTATACGTTGGTGATGGTATCGTTGACAACATTCGGTCAATTGAAGACAATAACTTCGCTCTTATAAAACATGATTTCAAACATTGCATTGATACGGTATTAATGGAGCCTGAATCTGCTTGCATAGATTACTCGGTTAACTTAAAGCAGGAAATTGACAAGTACCATCACAAACTGCACCGTATGAAAGAACCACTTGCAAAAATTTACACGTCGTACCATACGCTCTTCAACTGGCCGCTACGAGATAGATTTAGTTGTCTATTGACACGATTAAGCGAGAGTGGTATCCTGTATAAGTGGTTGCGGGAGTCCGAAAACTTTTTTGATATCAACAGCAGCAGTGCCACAGAAATACAAGAATCAATGAACAATAAAATAATGACTTTAGAGAAGTTCCGGATTTTCCTCCTAATTTGGCTAATAGGTCTTGCTATTTCGACAATTACCTTCATTATTGAATTAATTCCGTTTCGAAAAATTTATTCGATAAACAATCATCATCAATGTAATCATGAACTTGACCTATTTCGAGGGTGTCAGTAATTTATGTCTATTGTCAAACTGAGAAAAGAGTCGTCCTCCATCTGATTGTGGGGGCTATAGTGGAGGATACGAAACTCTAAATGTCTAGCAGGACTACTCTTCGCGGGTACAACTATAAACTTCGTTGCCACTGAGAATTGGCATTCTTGTAATATTAAGGGGTTATTATATGACTCACTTGTTTTTATAAAAGCTATTTCTTACAGAACCTTACTGATTCGGCATTCTTGTATAAATGCACTATTGGATAACTTCATTTTAACTCAGCTCAGTGGAAGCTAGGCCACAAACAATATTACTTTAATCACCGATACGTCAGTGATGGATTTTATAATTTAAATACAAGTGAAAGAATGCTAACCTCGTGATAAATAATTGTATATGTATTGATGAAATAAGTATGCAAATGTTAAGACATTTTCGTTGTTGATTGAAGACACGATCAATCGGATAACGATTTTCATTTAGCTCTAATATAGGTCATCAGTGAATACGGTCGGCAGTGAAAACAGTTCAATAACTAGTAATCAATAAAGAAATTTAATAAATAATGTGCTTGATGACACAACAGGCGTGCTGACCAGACGTATATCCTTACGCGCAGGGAGTGTGTATTTTGATGTGAGATTAATTTATTACTCATGTTATTGTATATTATTATTAATGTATTTTTAGCCTATTAAATTATTACGATGCAACACTGTCGCCCTTTCTTTTCGATAGAGACATTGGTCACAACATTTCGACTGTACTATGAAAATTGTAGTAAAGAATCTTGTCCAACATGAAGTTGTTGTTCATTTCGTATTTTTTAGTAACCGTAGGTATTGACTGCGCGTTTCTACATCGGAGTAAAAGAGATGATTTTTATCCTATCAACAATGCAGTGGTAAGATTTTTTAATTCAGTCACATGCAGCCAATTTTTTCACGATATAATTTATTCGAATATTCCTCTTCCAGATCAACATTCTGAAGTCTTGTTTTCGAAACGATATTCACACTGTCGGTTTGATCAACCCATCAGATGATTTAGTGTCAGCAATATCCTCCGAAATGGAGCTCTTTATTGACTTCTTAATAATAGAACACAAAGAGTTAAAAGAAGAAATAGAAGAAGAAGAAAAAGAAGAAATCCAACCAATCGGATTACCTATAAAACTACGCCATATTATTGTGCCTTGGCTAAACACAATTCATCCATATTTTGTCATACAATTCGTGCGAGACTGGCTACACGATGACTTTGGTGCTGTGAAATTTGTAATTCCGGTAAACATTCCACGGAATGGTTGTGAACTTTTCGACAAAATAACAGAGCATTATTATAAGTTTTTGAGGTCCAATACATCGGATTTTATTGTGGTATGTATGGATGACAACGAAAATGTATCTCTCAGGGCAGTGAACCAATACAATGAAAAAGTTCCAGAATCATGGATGCCGGTAAAAAATATCTTTTCGTATGGCTATATTCGCGGTCTTGTCCTTACACGTACTTTTGATAAAAATTTAACTTGCGATTCTTTATTCTTCGAGAAAACATCGACACTTGACTATTATCCTTTCCGAATGCAAGTGAAGTCTGTCCCACAATGGATGTTAATTGACATTGACGAGTCTACAATATCGCTTTCAAAATCCAAAAAGACGAGAACACGTAGAATACTAGTAACTCCAGACAAGTGGAATATTTTCAAAGGTCTGGATGGAATGGTCATGAGAACACTTTTCACGTTTTTAAATGCTACGGCTGTAATACAGATATATACCAAAAGTGTTACCCGTACTTCTATTGGTAAACGCAAAGACGCCGTGTTAGATAAGAATCTTAATCCGTTTGAAAAGAAAGTGATAGAGCTTAATAGTCATGACGTATTGCCCAATTTGAGAGGAATTCCTCGCACGTATCCATTTCTTCACAGAGAAATCGTCATTGTCATTAATGACAGAGCGAATGTGCACAAACCAGCGCGATTTTTTGCATTCTTCAACACTGAAACTGTCATATCAATAGTAATCGTTTTTCTTCTTCTTGTACATGTTCTTGGACGGCTAAGTAGACAAGGATTTGGACCAGCTGCTCTGAATACTCTTCGTTTCTTGCTAGGTATTCATATTCAAAGTATGCCAACTGGATTGCCATTCCGAATATTTCTTGCTTCTTTGATACCCTATTCGCTCATTCTAATTATCACTTTTCTCAGTTACTTGTTTTATATAAGGACATCAGTTCCACGTACTGAGATGAATGTAGATTCACTCGACGATCTTCATGGATTCAATATATATACTCGTCATCTATTCGATCCGTACCTTGAGTTATTTCAGAATGGAAACTATCACTTTAAAAAGAATTATGGTACACATTGCACCGAAATGGTGCTGATGGATTCTCACGCAGCTTGTATCGATGACCTGATTCATGTGAAGCATGCGGTTGAAAATAATCATAGACTACGTCGTATAAAACAACCACTCACGACAATTTTTAAATCCTATTCTACGTCGATGGAGTACCCCCTGCTTAACAGAATCAACATCTTATTGTTAAGATTGAAAGAAAGTGGTTTAATAGATATGTGGTATGAGCAATCATTCGGTATTAAGACCAGTTTTACCGAGAATGAGCGAACTTCAATGGCATTCAAGGCAATTACTTTAGACGAGTGTGCTAGCATCTTCCTCGTTTTGCTTGCAGGTCTTGCCATTTCGACGGTTGTATTTGTGATTGAGTTACTGATAGGGCCGATGCGGAAAATATATCATTTAATAAATTCTAATAAAATGAACCTATTTCGAGGATGTCATTGAATGATGTTAGTAATGATTTCACATCGTCAAGAATTTTTAATAGTGGATTAAAAAATCGAGATAACACTTTCATTAGTCTTTTACAAAATTCATTATATCTCGAGAACTATATGAGATACGACAAAAATTCAAGAGACCTTTTTTGTAGAGAATTTAATTTCCTACCAAAAAGGTTCAATAACATTTTACCATATCTCTCATAATTCGCGAGATACATTGAGAAATAGAATTTTAAAAATTTTCTATAAATTTTCAACTTGTCTCCTTTTACCGCTTCCCTACTGGCATGTAGGCTTAGTCGCACGTTTATCAAGAAGCCGATGATCTATGCTTATTAAGAAGATTCATCAGTTAATCGGCAAATTGTATCTATATATACATATATGTAATCTGATGTAAGCGAAATAAAAAGTCATTGTCTTTATTTATTATTTTTCTTTACTCTAATTCAATTAAATAATATACTAAAGGCTTTCTATTTCCACGATGATTCTTCCATTAGAATTATGAACACATCACGCACCGATATGTCAATAAGGTACCAAAAAAACAATTCAATCACGCAACTTCATTTATAATTTCATATTTATATCGCGCGACTAAAATCAAAAAGTTGTATGCATGTTGGATATTCTGTGTTGATAAACGTCCTTTTTCATTTAGACATGCGATATTATATTTACTCATCGTGTTTAACAACTACCGTCAAACGATGTGATGACGATCGAGTGCGTAGTCAAATAAACAAAATAAGAATAATAAATATTAATAATTTGATCGTTCATTAGAAGA
>JABSMT010051660.1:0-13015 GCA_018902335.1 Eumacrocentrus americanus
TATTTTTATTTTATTTTATTTTTTTTTTTTTGTGAGAATGAATATTTTAATGGTTCTTCCTCAATGAAAGCAAACAATTATGACAGAAATTTACGTATTTTATTTGCAATTTTTTTTTTTAAATCGACGATGATATTTCATCGAAGTACACTTTGAAGCCAGTATATTGATATAGTTGTCATCTTTGTCTTTTCATGTCTCTGTGTAACAGGAATTAGTGAAATGTAACATGTATGGGTCGGTATTAAGAATAAGAATAAAAAAATAAAGTACTATATATTTGCTGCTATGGGTGACTACGTTTTTCATTTGAGCCATCAGCCTTCTTCCTTAGTTCCTCTTTATTATTTTTTTATTCTTGCTTATTTCGTCTTTTTATTATTCATTTATTATTTTTATTTTCTCCATACCTTGCGTTTTTTCTCGCTTTAGTTTTTCTCTATAAAGCATTTTATATTCAGCTATTTTTATCCATCTTTTTTATCTTTAATTTTTTATTCTTATTTTTTCTTATCTTTTATTTATTTAACCATTTATCCGTAGCTGAAGGATCCGAGAAAATCGAAGAAATCCTGAAACCTCGTGACGAATATGGATTTTATCATCGCATCGATTTCGTCCATCACAATTACATATCAATGGAGAAATATTTGAAAGAATTACATGGCAATTATCCAAATATCACACATCTATATAGCATAGGAAAATCGGTAGAAGGTCGAGAGCTGTATGTCATGGAAATTACAACTAATCCAGGCAAGCACGATCCTAATAAACCGGAGATGAAGTACATAGCCAATATGCATGGAAATGAGGTCGTAGGAAGGGAAATGCTATTACTGTTATTGAAGTATCTCTGCGAAAATTACGGCACTGACACGAGAACAACGAAGATTGTTGACTCCGTTAGATTGCACGTGATGCCAAGCATGAATCCCGATGGATATGAAGCTTCACAGGTCGGTGATTATGATGGGGTAATGGGAAGAACGAATGCACACAACGTTGACCTTAACAGAAATTTCCCCGATCAATATGGAGTGACCAGGGTACGTAGCATTTTTTTATACAGCAATTAAAACCCTTATCCTTGATCTCAATTATCCTCTCGATCTTCTCTGCCCTCAATACATATTCTTCTTCCTTTACAGTTGAATAAACATCAAGAACCAGAGACGACAGCTATGATGGACTGGATATCAAAAATTCCTTTCGTTTTGTCCGCAAATCTACATGGCGGTGCTTTAGTCGCTAATTATCCTTACGATGATGGACCAATTGAGGATGAGACAGCACCTAATCTCAGTCCTGACGATGCTGTCTTCAAAACCCTTGCCGCAGCTTATTCAAATACTCACGCTACCATGCATCTGGGCCGGCCTTGTTCTCCACCACACGAACGGGAATTCCCTGCTTCTCTATTAGCAGAACGATTTCCAGATGGTACCACAAATGGAGCTGCATGGTATTCAATTTCTGGTGGTATGCAAGACTATAATTATGTTCACAGCAATGCCTTTGAGATCACACTCGAGCTTGGCTGTGCGAAGTTTCCCCAGGCTGAAGAGCTGCCGAAATTCTGGCTGGACAATAGGGAAGCTTTGTTGGCATTCATTGCCATGTCTCGTAAAGGCATTCATGGATCAGTCCGCTCTTCCATTGGCAATCCTATTTCTCATGCAAAAATATCAATTGAGGGCATTGATCACGCTATCTATACTGCCAAAGGCGGTGATTATTGGAGACTATTAGTACCTGGCACTTACAATGTTACAGCCAGTGCCTTCGGTTACGAGTCCTCAACACAAACAGTAACAATTCCATCAAGTCGAAAGTCTCGACGAATGGAAGTCACTCTGGACTTTAGTCTGATGCGAGACGACAATGAACACTGGTCTTCCGCTTATGATTTCAGGCAAATATCCAATCTTAAAAATGGTTACTTAAAGAATGCAGAATTGAATGATGAATTCAGTAAATTTGAAAACCAGCAGAAAGAGAGTATTGCTGAGTTTGAAGCTGGAGAATCACTAGACAGCATGGCTATACATTCATTGAAGATTACACGTGATTTGGGAGGTCCCGAAGAGAATAAAATCCATATTGCCTTGATCGGTGGTCTATTTGCATCACAGCCTGTTGGTCGTGAGATTTATCTTCGTCTGGCTAATCATTTGATCACAGGAGAACACATTGGTGACCCTCCAATCAAGAAATTCTTGGACAATGCAGTTGTGCACATTATCCCTGGACTGGACCCGGGCTTTGACCGTGTCCAAGACAATTGCAATCCCCTGGTTCAAGATGAGATTGGTCAAAAATTACTGGAGGACAATAGTGACAATAAAATGAATTCAGTCACTAGTGCATTCAAAAGAATGCTAGCTTCTGAAGGCTACGACGTAATTGTTACGATTCTCGGTGGAGGTGTTGGGGTCAGTTACACCGAAGACTATCTGAATACATACAAGAGCCTTGCTGAGAAATATGACGGAGCGATGCAGAAAGACCGATGTGATGTTACAGACAATAATTCAAGCGCTGTCGATGATTTTATTCAAAAGAAATACAAAATTCCTGTTATCAGTCTTTCACTCACCTGTTGCAAATATCCAGCAGCTGAAAAAATACCCAGCATTTGGAGATCTAATTTATTGCCCTTGAAGGAATTACTTCTGGATTTAGCAACTGGTATACGAGCAGCAGTAACTGATTCACATGGAGAAGCACTTCGACAAGCGATGGTGAAGATTGGCACTGAAGTTTATCCTGTAACGAAAAACATGGCTTACTTTATCAAAATCATTTTGCCTGGAAGATATTCATTGACCTTCTCCTGTGAAGGATATGAGAGTAAAACAATTAATGTAGAAGTAAAAGAGCACGAAGTCACAGACCTAAAGGTTCAATTGAATGAACTGAAAGTTATTGCTGCTGTAGTGGAACCAGTTACAAATCGACCAAATATAAACATGAAGGAAGATAGTACAGTAAATCAAGCTTTGGACGTCTTGAATGGAAAGTATCCAAAGATTTCGAATTTACACACTGTAGGAAGCACCACAAAAGGCTCAAGCATCCTGGCACTCGAGATTGGAGTGCAGGACAGCAAACTAAAGTTATCTGGACGTCCAAGCATTATTTTCTCCGCTGGAATTAGCAGCGGTGCGCCAGCAACGTCAGGAGTTCTGCTCAATTTCGCCTCTGACCTTTTAACTAATTATCACAAGGACATGAGAATTACTGATATACTTGAACGATTTGCAATATACATAGCACCGAATTTATATCCTGACAACAGTAACAATCTAACGTGTTCAATGAATTCTACAAGTCTCCAATTCCCAATTGGGGAATCGCTCAGCCAAGATGCACAGATGATTGTTAATTGGTTCAAGGAAGTCAATGCTCAACTGGCCGTGAATTTAAATAGCGGATCTCGTCACGTGGAGATTCCCTTTGGCAGTAAATATGGAAAGACAGGCAGCTATGAGACTGAAGACGAAGAGATATTGAATTATCTTGCATCGACGTATACCAAGAATCATCCTTCAATGTCTCTGCCTAATCAAAAATGCCAGGACGATACTCATATCAACAAAAATGGTATGGCACATGGAGGTGATGCAGTTGCAGGTGGTCGACCATATTCCTTGATGGATTATTTATATTTGAATACAAGTACATTGATGCTGGACGTTTACGTCACCTGTTGCAATACTGATCATTCTATAGACATCTGGGAACAGAATAAAAATAGTTTATTGGCAGCTATAGAAGCAATTGACAAGGGTGTCACAGGCTACGTTGTATCAGAGACTAATGAGCCAATTGAAGGTGCAATTTTATCTTACGACGAATCTCTTCATCGAGTTCTCAACAGCAAGACTGGAGATTATTGGCTTTTATTGCCTGCTGGACATCATACTATTACTGTCGAAGCTCATGGATACATATCTGATACGAAAATGATTGCAACGCCAGATTTAAAGAAATTCTCGCATCTTATGTTCAAACTTTCACGTGATGAGAGTATTTTGGGGATGCCTAGACTCGTCTTTGTCATAATCGCTGGTTAGTATTAGTCTTTTAATGATAGTTTTTCTATTTTAAGTAACTCATTAATGATTTTTTATTTTTGTTAGGTATTATTTGCCTTGGTATAGTCATACTTGGAGTGATCTGCTATTCCAAGTGTCAATCCGTTACAGAATCAGAGCGGACTAGTAGGCGAGCTTATGCCTTTAGTCTTCTTAAGGATGGTACGAGCTTCTTTGACGATGATGAGAAAGAAGTGGAGTTGTTCCGAAGACCTTTCACAGGACCTGGAAAAGGTATGGAAAGATATTTCATTGATGGAAATGGAAAGAAACTTTATAGATAATTGTTCCTTCTAGATGAACTCGACGAACCTGGATCAGATTTAGAAGTGACTCGACCTTATTTCGATGAAGATAATGATTCAGACGAAGGTAGTGACCTTGAATTCATTAGGCCCGAAGGAGAGTGGCAGGAAAAAGTTCCTATAATATCGCAGAATTAATCATTTTATGGCAGCCATTCATTCGTCGTCTAATATTGTTGTTCATTAAATCATGTTTTTGGTAAACCGCTTGGAGCACCTCGTTCCATAGAATTAACATTCACAACGAGTATTTTTTATACATAAAGAAAGAGAAACAGTTTTCTGCGATAGGTAACAGTTTTTGTTACGAACAGTAATGGTTGTAAACTTCAGAGTTTTTTTTTTACTTAATTATATATAAATAATCGAAGCACAATTTTAGAGGTAGATTTTTGAGATATTTTTAACAGTTATGTACATATTTATATTTATAGGTTTAATTGCAATTTTTGGGATTGAGGTGGACGACTATGTGAGTGATAAAAATATCGTGATGAATTATAGTCGTCTTCGTAGTAGCATAATGTACTTATAAATGTACTTTCAAATTTTAGAAATATTTTCCATCAGCATTTCCAGCTGATCATACACACACATACACATAGTTTTCCATTTTATTTAATGAATTAAAATAATAATTTTTATCCTTTATTTTAAACAGGCAGCGAGACTTTATTGTCAATCGTTACTTATATAATATTTATTGCGAAGCTTAAATATTGGGTTGTGTAGGACTTTTGTCCATATGTGCGTAAGTTTTCGTTAAAATACTTGTGCAATACAAAAGAAAACAGGGAAAAAATATTTTTGGAAATAAATACGAATAACTAAGATAATGATATGCCGAGAAAGTAATAATTGTCAAAAAAAAAAATATACCGACACTAAGCAGGTACTTATTATATAAACTTCTGCATAATTATCTAACATAAATTGTATAATTATAAAAAATACTTTCCAGTTCCATTTGTAATTATGAAGTAGAGAATTATCTAAACATACGAAAAACATATCGTCTAGTGAAGATATGTTATGTCTATTTTTCAATGCACTGAGCAAAAAATGACTAACATGTATTAAACATTTCTTTTAATAGCCCTAGAGAAATATTTATATTTTATATTACACTATGGTTTCCTTTTTGTTATCAATTAACTGTTGAAGTAAAGACATTAAAATCAGTAAATGATTATTTAGGGCTATTAAAAGAATATGTAAAATTGTTTTCAATTCCATGAATATCCAATTCTTTCTCTTTGTAATGATTTACAAAATTGCGTAGAATATATAGCAGTCATTCTGTTGCATTCATTCAAATACAATCGAAAAATATCTTAATGCACGAAGGCTGGGTTTCTTAAGGCATAAGTGTTGCACTGATATGATTTTTCAGCGGGCATACTTTTAATAAACGCATTTAAGCTCAAAAAGAGATACTGGACATTGCATACCCACTTATTTTACTTGTAAAAAAAAATAAATACTTATTTTAGTTAACAACCTTACTCCTGTCCAGGGAAGTATGAGGGGTAGAGTACATTCCATAAAATAGCAACTGCCATGAGAGCAGTATACGTAAAGATACTCGCCCACCAAACGGCTTTTTCCCATGTTTGCACCTCGAGATTGCGTAGAACATTAATTCCAACGAGTAGGCCAGCTACGGCACCAGCAAGATGTGCTACGTAGCCAATCTGATCTTTGGTTCCCAGCACATAACGATTGTAGACAGCTTGACCAACGTCAACCGATGTGACCACAACGAAAACACACAGCTGGAGAACAGCAAACTCCATTTGGTTCCAGTTCATCACAATCGTTGCAACGTGAGCTGTGATAAGAGCGTAAACACCGCCAGATGCACCAGCAAGATAAACTCCTGGATCGGACACAGAAGTCCCAAGAGATCCTGCAACAACTCCTGCGATGTAGATGATGAGGACACGCCACCATTTGTGGACCATTTCCAATGGTATTCCCAACATTATTTGCACCAGTAAATTGACCACTAAATGAAAGACTCTGTAAAGAAGAAAAAACCATATTTATTATTGACCGATTTGTACCACTCATTTTTTTACCACTCGAGGCACCTTAATGATTTAGTAAATGAAGGAATCTAAATTAGATTAATCAATCTAATCAATCAATGATGCGACGTAATAAATACAAAAAAAATGTTGGACGATAAAAATATCCCCAAAAGGCTTGATAAATAATGTAATTTAAAAAGCTACATTTAGTTCCCTTCTATTTCTGAATGATAACAATTAGTAAAGAATAAACAGAAATAATTTTACTCACCCAACGTGGACGAACATGTAGGTGAAATACCTCCAGGCCTCGTATCTCTTGTAGGGATTATAAATAAACAAGGTAGCTGTAGGTCCATCCAAAGCATTAGACTCGTGTGTTATAACATCGTAAAGAAATAAAATAATCTCAATTATAGATATGATTATCATGGCCACTGCAGGTGGTTTACAGCTGTATTCCTCTTCGTATTGTCCATCAGTGAAGTCTGCAGAGAAACGTGCCAATGTCGACTGTTGAGTCGTCAATGTTGGCCTCTGGGGCACCATTCCGTGGACATAACGAGCCAGAAAGTGCCCAAAGACGCCTTGCATGTCCTTCCTGTGGATCTAAAATAGAAAAATGTCTTCTATATTGTTTTCAAATATTAATCCAAGAAAGTGAACTATTTAAACGATGAATTCATCAATACCATAGCTATAAATTCAGGGTATTCTAAATATCCTGAATCATCTAGATCTGCTTTGTGCATTATCAATCGAACAACCCTCGGTGGAATGTCGTCATTGTAACTCGAGCCACGAACCATGGCTTTTAGCTCATGATACGATATCTTTCCATCTCCATCCAAGTCGTATTTTTCAAAGATTCCTTTCCAATGCTGTACAAAATACAAAAGTAAATTAAATCCACATTTACCCTATGTCTTTTTCAAAGATTTATTCAACGTTTTCACAACTTACTGCATCATTGTACTGCAGTGGAATAGTTACTTGGCCTTCTCTGTCTTGTGTACTGGCCATTCTGATCAACTTGAAGCCTCTGAAACCAAAATATTCTTTCTACACATCGTTGGAATGATACAAACAAAATGATGAAGACCAATCGTCTTCTATCACACCAGAATGTCTTTAAAGTTTCTACAATAAATTAAACACATTTAAAGAAATTTTTCATCACTTCTTATGAACTTTGAGGTGCAAAATAGATTCTCAATCACCTATTATCGAACACGAGGCATCAAGAATCAACTACAAGCTCTAACAGCAGTCGTCAACAGGTGTCAAGCCTTCCTCCACCGATGAGCAATAGCTAAATAAACGTATTAGTCATGGTAAAATACATCCTTCCGCCAGCTTGATGGCTTTATCAATACATACCAAAGATAAGATGACACCAAAGAGACCGCTTTTACGCTAAATTGCAAATGATTGTCGACTGGGGAGATTCACTTTTACCGTTATCACAGATGTACATGACTACATGTACATTATACGTGAAACATGAACGGTCAAGGCCTTTTTTTTGCTTGCTTCAGGTTATGAATCTCCTCGAGTGAGATCTAGAGCGTCGAATAATGATGAGATTCGCCTGATTTATTTGAAATAATTCGAAGTAGGTGAGAACTTTATATCATTCGGGATTATCATTTATGAATGAATCATTATGAGATCCCCAGTTGAAATGATAAAATTCGCGGTCTTATTTATTGAATCACACACTCAAATATTGCTGCTTGGCGTCATTGGCCTTTCCTGCCTCTCTTTTCTACTCTCTCTCACTCTCATGTTGTTTCCCGCGTCGTTTTTACAACCTCCCCAGGAGTTGGACTTTCAAGGGGAAACAAGAAGGAAAAGTCGCTGTGGAATTTGAATTTTATGGGGCAAGATTGCCTCATGGAGTTGTTGAAAGGTAATAAATGTGTATGATTTGTATGAATATTTATGTAATTGATCGTAAAAAAAACGTTATTGCAGGATAAATGGATTATTCTCGTTGCCTGGCAACACATGTGTACAAACACTGGGAGCATTCTCTCCATTCATTGATACCGGCACAGAACATTTGGCCTGAGATATTGTACAACAATGTTTGGACGAGCTCCAGCAAAATTGAAAATTGCTGGAGATTATCGCGTGAATCAGCCTATTGAGAATTTTAAATTGAGGTAGGATATGAATCATTCTTAATTCACTTAAATTGCTTTCTTGGGGTCATTTTTTGGATTTATTATAGACTGTAGTTGGATTAGTTGGATAATAGTTGTGTTAATTGACTGGAATCATTCATTCAACATGGGTTTGCTTCTTTAAAGGAATTAATTTGAGTGCAACGAAGCCTGTGTTTATGAACTATCCCAACACAGCATCAGGCCATGTGGTGTGATGATGCTGGATTTCTTGATCGTGTACTCTACCTACTCCAGAAATTATACAGTTTATTTGTAGCACGCATGTTTATTATTGTTGCAGGGTGAAGATCGTTCAACAGAAGTCGCTGCTCGCTGAATTGTTTGAGTCTGAAGGCGAAACGAGGGACTCGAATTTCTTGGAAGCTGAAGAGAGAATTTTCCAATGGCAAGAGAAGGTGTTTAGTCCATTTGAAGTAAAGTTTTATGGTGACGAGAAGAATTGTATCAGGGATATTCATAAAGAATACCATGAAACAATTGTCAATGAAAATTTTGATGGTTCATCTCGACTGTTTACATACACTGAAAATGATTCTTACTATCACGACAAGACCCCCGTGACGAAAGCCGGCTACAGATCATTTTTATCATTGAAAAATGAAACAGCTCTTCCAACAATTCGCAATAGGAAACCCTTCTCTGAACGATACAACAAAAAAGTCATTGATTCATATCCCACAGACTCCAGAATTCGTACAAATCATTATTTGTACAGAAATCAAAGAGTAATGTATATAATGGGGGATTTAACAGCGAAAGACGAGGCACTGAATGACTCAGAAAGCTCAGAAACTCTTCTCTGCACAGTTACCTTCGATGAAGTTGGAAAAATCTTGACAATAGATCCAGATTTCAATGATGCCGACTGTTATACTATTGAAGGGATAAGTATGAATTATGATTACTGGATTGAGCACGTCTCTGAGCAACCAACTGGTCAGGAAAAACAGATACAGAAGGAATTGTCGCATCATGTAAGTGAATTCTCTATGTATTGAGACTTGAAAATTTATTAGACTATCTCCTAGCCTTGTAGAGATAGATAAGCTATTATCTGTGTTATTCGTTGGCTTAAAGAAATATTTAACTCCCCGATAAACTCTGTGTGACTTTGAAGATCTGAAAGATTTTCCTTTAGCTTACCCAACATAAGAAATCTCGGAAATTTGTCGCATCATCTTGATACAATAAATTATGTCTTTCGTTTCTTCAATATTACAATTTAATTAATTGTCTTCACGTGAGCACGTTTGTAGTTACACTGCACTTCTTGGCTCCTTGTCGAGGTCTATAAAAAGCCAATATTTTCCCAATCGGCACGTGGAATCATCGTGTTTTATATGTCAGACAAAATCAAATCGTGGGAGAAGCACGTGTGACTGGAGGCCAAAGGAATGTTGAGATAACGAAGTAGCTTATTACACATCACACAGGTGTAAGGACTGGACATGAGAAGTTCTTTACAGCACGACAGTCGAGAAATAACTGAGTTTTCGTCGCTCTTATAGACAGATACATGTGTCAGATTTAAATATTCCCTCTGGCGTCACTGCGTAACGAGTGAAGCTATAGCAAGACGCTCAAACCATTATCTATCAATGTTTTTGTATGATTGTAGCAATTACGTACGAGCACAATCAAGAATTTACAATTTTCATGACGCATCCTCAATTACAATTTAATTAATAATGACTCTCTTGAAGGAGCTGCAAGAGACTCGGATTCAGAGAGAAGCTGAAGTCTTCCCAGAGATCCAGTTGCCTCCATCCAATGTTCTTCGTGTATTCCTGACACTGGACTTCACAGAGGCACGTGGTTTTCCCTACAATGCACTCTTTCTCACGTACTTGATAGATTTACCGAAATACTGGACAACAAATCAACGTGATCGTCTATCAGGAAGGACTCAGAGATGTCGAATGATAAATGGAAGAGCTCATTTCAGTTATGTTACTGAAATTGCTTTGGATTTTGATTTAAAGTGTCTGAATAATGATGAAAATGTGCGACCTTCGTGGCCTCATTTACTCATTGCTGCTGCGTCTTTAGACTCGTGGACTAGGTAAATAAATAATGCTAATTTTATATTTATGAAATTACTCAATTTTCAATTATGATATTTAGGTACCGAATAGAAGGATACACTTCAGTAGCTCTACCTCCTACGCCTGGCTCTCATGTTTTTAAATTAAAAACTTGGCGACCAGTCACTGGACTTGTGAATTCTCTTCGTCGATTCTTCACTGGTGGTACTGCTGAATTAGAGGATTTAACATACTGTGGCATTCCTCGGGACCATGAGGGTTCAGTGCTTGAGAAGACACAGCTGAAAGTCGTGCCCAGTGGGACAGTGGAGATTCGAATGAATATTGTTCATCAGAGCAGAAATTTCTCCAAGGATCGAGGCACAGACAGAGATGCTCTCGACAGACTCAGTGCTGGAACGTTGATGAGCAGTGTGGATAACGTTCTGGAGCAGTTTAAAGCTGCGAGAGAACGTATGATCCAAGCGAGAGGCATGAACTCGTGATTTTGAAGAAGAAAAAGAAGAAAAGGAGATTATTATTTATCGATGTGCCAAAAGCTTGAACGCATCATCAAAGTTTTCCAAAGAACGCTGTCATAACGGAGGTGATTTTATTTCAACAAAAATAACAATTTACATTGAATTGTTTTGATAATAATATTATCGTGTATGCTACACCTGTAGTTTACTTGTAGGCGTGGTATGCGCTCGCTCGCTATTAATAGTTTATTTATTCATTTCTTCTTTTTTTTATAGTTTGTCAATCAATTATTTAGTTAGTGTGTTTTTTTCGTAGAATAGGTATTTGACCGTCTATTTTACAATCTTTTCTTTTTGCGAAAAAGGGAACACGAGTGCCTCAGACAATATCAGCTTAATTTATTTAATTCATTTATTATTCATCTTAGTCATTTTTTTTTAATATACAGCCTTCTTTTTTTCATTGTGGACGATCAAGTTCGATCGTTCTCCAGGCTTTAATTGAATAGGTACACTTGTACAATTAATGTTTCTTTAATCTAGAATCTTGTTTCATTTTTTTTTTCTCTTTCTTTTCGAACAATAGCTGTGTGATGATAAAGTTCATCGCACTTCTCGTAAAATACCAATCAAATCGAATGCAGAAAGACCACTATGTTTCTTAATTTTTCTCGATTACTTTAAACCATTTTTGGAAGCATTGAGTTTTTTTTTTGTAATTTCAAACAAATCGAATGCTCTTTACGATTCAAGATTCGATTTTAAAGAAGTTAAGAATCTCAATCTGCAATAATTTACGTTTCAGATGGACAAGAGAATTATTCTCATGTGGTAGAAAGTCTGTGGCAAAGCCTTTTCGTTTATCTGATTGAAACAACACGAACGTCAAGAAAAAGAAGAAAAAGAAGAAGATGATGATGATGATAACAGGGTTTATGAAATCCGATCAAGAAGAATATAGGAGTATGATACGTCGAAAATTATTATTGGAATAATAAAGAAGGCCTCCTTTTGTGTTCGAATATTCGAAATGCACGTAAATCTGCGACGAAAATGAATTGAATTCAAATATATATAAATAAATTGCACTAAATTGCTTTTCTTCTTCATAAACTGAATTTCAGTGATTAATTAAAAAGCTGACGGTTTATAGAGGCGCAGTCCACATTAATTGAAGTCACATTGCATACAAATATAAAATTAGGCTGTATAAAAAGTCTGTGTATGTATGTTATGTGTATGTCTCATAGGAGTGCGCGAGTAATCAAAGTTGTTACTAAATGTTTTTATCCTCGTTAAATTAAATAAAATTCACATTTATTCGTTCATTTCGATAATTGAATGAATTTTGTTTGTTCATTTTTTCATCTGTCATTTTATTCGTGAATAAGAGAACGTAGTCTCGACGAGAAGTTCCCTAGTCAGTTCGTGATTTTCTACGATTCTATATGCTATCTAGATTTTTTATTTTATTTTTTTCTAAACTTAGTTGATTATCCTAGAATATTCTAGCAATCATTATAATTACTTACTCGTCTTAAACACTAATATTATGTACTATTTACAACGCTTAGAGTTAGAAATCTTCAACCACTTTTAGCAAAGAAAGAAAAAGAAAAATGTTGTTGTATACACGACGTTAACGATCATTGTTTTCTTTTTTTTTTGTTTTTTTTGTTTTTATGTTTTTTTTTAATAATAATATTTTATCTCCGGATCTCCGAAGCGTGCTCATCGTTATTACATTGCTTGTTGCCTATGTCAACACCAAGCTTCTGTCTATCTCACACTGGTTACTCATCACAGACGCATTCGAAATAAAAACACGCACATCTTTAACGCCGTATTATGGTTTTAACGATTATATTCATTAATATAT
>JABSMT010051671.1:0-13004 GCA_018902335.1 Eumacrocentrus americanus
ATTTCAATTTTTTTTTTCATTAATTTTTAAGAAAAAAAATTTCAAATATGATTTTTTCCTGTCAAACGAAAAGTCAAAATGAAATCACAAATAGCAATTTTTAATCCTCGGTATCCAAGGTAACTTTCTGCCAAATTAAAAATTTTTTTATCGAGCTGTTCGTCAGATCATGCGGCTAGTTTATTTTTCAACGACAGACAGACAGACAGACCGACGGTTTGTTCAGGAGCATAAATCTAGCATATTGGATGTCTCGAAAGTCAAACTGGATCAAAATTAGAGAAAGTCACTTTTCGGCCTAATACAATACTTTTCTTTTTCATTTTGACTAAACGTGAAGAAAAGTAAAAATGTGTACGTTTATGTGTACAAGCTGGATACTTATGGTATAAGTATACAAGGGGAGGGGAGACCTGGGGAAACTCTGGCTCCTTCATTATACATAATTATTCAACATTACTATTCAGACTGCTCATAATGGGCTCAAAATAAAAATGGCCATCTTTTATTTAGATATAAATAAAAGAGAGTGCATTAAATAACTTTTATAAATACTTAGTAGTTTCATATAATCATCAAATCATCGTCAATAACAAAAATGTGATCTAAGTCTATACACTTCAAAATTCATATCAGCAATAGATAAAGTGGCCCTCAAGTACATACATTGAGAAAAAATGTGTACGTGATGGTCATGTGATGTTGAAATTCTTTAAAATCCTCGCGCCATTGTTGATGAATCGAGAATATCGAGATATCGAATCTTGTAATCGATGTCGCTTGCTCTCATCAACTCAGCATTTTTCATTCAATCATCAGAATAGAGTGAAGAATTTTTTGTTATTCTCTGTCTAAAAAGTGGTGAATTGATCGACACTTATAAATAAATATTGAAAAATCATGATTTTTTTCGTCAGAAGACTCGTTGACACATTGAGGAGAGAAATAGTTTCTACTAACGTAGGTCCTGGCCTTTTAGATGGGCTCATTCGTAATTATTCATACAAAAGTGCTTATGCACTTGAAAACTTTTATCCAAAGAGCAACATAAAACTTTTCACACCAGCTTTCGTAAGTAATTGCAAATTAAACGATATATTTACATGGAGAAACAAATTCTTTGGTCAACATAACCTAACATTTATTGTCTTTGATAAATGTACAGTAGACAATATATCTATTTATTTTTATAGATAGCTGAAGAATCAAGTCACAAGTTTACAGGCTTCATTCCCATAGATAAGCTCGCTATTACGTACAGCCGTAGTAGTGGCCCCGGCGGACAACATGTCAATTGCGTAAATACTAAAGTGGATCTACGATTCCAAGTGGAAAGTGCTACCTGGCTGTCGCACGAGATAAAAGAAAATTTGTTGATACAGGTATGTATTTGTATGTAAAATCTATTAAATGTCCTACTTATTTTTATTAACGAAAATTTCAGGAGAAGAATAGAATCAATAAAAGAGGATTTTTGATAGTTAAATCAGATTTGACGCGCTATCAACAATTAAATCTTGCTGATGCCTTAGAGAGATTAAGGGCAATGATAAGAAAGGCCATACCTTTACAACAAACTGTCTCTTTGGAGAATGAAGAAATAATAAGAAAAAGAGGAATGAAAGCTGCGCGGGAACGTATTTTCCAAAAGCGAATTCGATCACAAATTAAACGAGAGCGAAATATTGGTGATGTGGACTAATTAAAATTTTTTTTTAATCTAAATTGAATATACATATATTATGTGTAAATATTGCAACTGTATAATTGAGATACCAAGATGAAAATAAATGAATTCAGATTTAATCATGAATTGAGGAATAAATTATCTTACCATCTCAATGTTTGCTGCTTAAAACATAAGCACAAGCAACAAGTTAATATAGACGAATAACGTGCACCGTTTCCAAGGTAACCAGAATGCACAACAGAGAGCGGAGCTCTTACAATTATTCCTCTTCTCCTCTCTCTGGAATTATCATATGCACTTGAGTCAAATATTGATCAACTAATAGACGTGAGTTTGGAAAAAAATGTCTTGTCGAGATTTAAGAAGTGGGTTCTATTTATGGTTATTCAATTATAATTTTTTATTATTGTGTCCTAAAATGATATTTCAATTTTTTCGCCTGTATGATTTCAGATTTCACTGAAACAATGCGATTTCTAGGGTATCCTCGGTTAATTTCTCTTTCGAATTTTCGTGCTCCAAATTTTCCTTTGACTGTGGAGATTTTGATTTGGCTCATTTCTCGATTCGATCCAGACACCGACATCACGATAGAGTACAAGACTGTCGAAGAGCGAGTTTCAATTATCCGTAAAGCTGCAGAATTTATGGTAATTCATATTATGAATGTTTATGAATAACAAAAAATTGAATGTAATGAAATCGTTTTATCTTTTTGTTTCAGGCAATTAAAACTAGTATTAAGCTAAATACTAAAAAGCTCTATCAAGCTGACGGTTATGCTGTACATGAATTGCTGAAAATTGCAGTATCATTGTATGAGGCACAAAATAACAGTGCTATAGATGAAATCTTCCCTGGCGATATACGTCGTACTATAATGATAGATACATCAGGACGATTGAATGAATTAAAAAAGACACGAAAATTGGCAAGTCAATTGACAGTGAGCGGTGCCAGTTTGTTTGATTTATTGGGAAGGGAGGTTCAACTTGGTGAAATACGAAATATCAAAGCGGCACGACAATTCGATACATCGACGATTGAGAGTGCTTTGAGAGATGTCATTGAGAATGCAAAAAGGGAAATTGATGATACAAAACAACAGATTGACAATATTAAGGTAAATTGCAATTCTTTTCATATTAAGATTCTCATTATATGTTTTCATTGTTTATGTTGTTCAATATGTATACACATTTGACGGATATAGGAAACGGAGCAAAATCTTGAAATGAAAATTGAACGACGACGGATCGAACTTGACAGAAATCAGAAACGACTTGAAACTCTGCGAAGAGTCCGGCCCGCTTTTATAGAAGAGTTTGAAAAATTAGAACTTGAGCTTCGAGCAGTTTATGATGATTATCTCCATAAATGTCATTATCTGGCTTATTTGGAGCATCTTTATGAAGATACTGCCAAAACAGAGAGAGAGAGATTTGAACAAAGGCAAGCCGCTACCAAAAGACAGTTAGAACAACTTCGCGGGGAAGATGCGAGCTTCGAAAGCATGATGGAAGGCAATGATTCAATATTTTCAAATAACATCCGTGGAGTATTGATGCTTAATGAGACTGAGAGAAACATGAATAACAATGATGAAGAAACGAAGGGTGCGCAGCTCATTGGTACATAAAAATAATCGATTATACATTTTATAATATTATTGATTCTGATTGTTGTTTCATTCCAAACAGAGCCGACAAGCAAATCGTCTAGAGTACAAATGAGCCAGAGGAGGATATACGGCAGTATGTCAGGACGACACCGTGGTGTAGTTCGTGAGACAAATGTTGACAACGGTTCCTTTGATAGTGACAGCGATCTTCTTATAGACGGTGACCTCGATGATGATGATGATGATGATGATGATGATGATGATGATGATAATGACATTGATGTTGATGATGAGGATGAAATTTTGAATGCAACTACGGGTCACGAAATTGTGGCTGCATTTGATTTAAAGGGCAGTAATGCGGATAAGAGATCAATCAGTAAGATTGAACATTCTGACGAAGATTTTTAGTATAAATACATTTTACATGTTACAGTATTTTGGCTTGCATTATTTAATGTAACTCATTCATAGATATAAAATTAGTGTCAATTATTTTGATGGTAAATAACAATACTCGTCAAATCATTCGCATATATGTTATGCTATATTTCAACTGTTAATAAATGTTCCTAGACATATAGTATACGTATATAATTCCCGTATTAAATTGTAAAACTACAAATAACAAAAACTCACGATGATGTAATTTTTTAATATGTGTAATTCTTGGAAATATTTTAGCTATTGGTGAATATGTAGACCATATATGTGTCCGTCCGCAGGAAAAGGGCCCAGTTTGTCGATATCCAGTTATGCATATTGGTATATGGCAAACGAAATAGGAAACTTGTAGAAAGCGTATGGACCCTTTGTTAAAAATCGACAAAGTGGGCCCTTTTCCTGCGGACGCCCACATATAGTTAGAACAACAAAAATAAAAAAAAATCCAAAATTCATCGATGACAGATGATTCAAAAAGATTTAAAAAATTATGCATTTATACTGTTGGATTTGATTCTTGAGCAACTGTAAAGTGGTGCAAGATATACTATACATAGTTAAAATGTATCAATGGATATACATATATATAAGTGTCTATCAGTTTCATAATGTTGATTTATTCAATTACCGATAGATAGAGAATAGTTGGCAACGCATTTCTTCTATCTTCATAATAGAATGTTATTGTTTTCAAGATTTAACTCGACTATTGGCAAGCGAGTTCAATATTGTATGGATATGCAACAATGTTTTATTAAATTTTGTCATCCGTAATTTATATTCGCAATGGAAGTGTATATAATGAAATGTTTGTTAATATATAATAATAAGTATGTGATTTTATTGTGCATAAGATGTGGTGTTGTACGTATAATTAATCAGTTATTTTAATTGATTTTCGAATATCCAATACCCTTTATGATACGTTAACACTTTTTGAAATAATTTACTCCCATAATTATAAGCAGAAATATTTAATATCAGTAAAGTGGGACTTACTGTGACTGCAAAAAAAGATCCAATTTATTGACGATAAGAGGAAAAATATAAACATAAACTGAAAAAGTTAATTGTGTATATAGATGTAGGCCTGTAATGATTAGAAGGTGGTAACAAAAATATGCTATTTAGGCTTATTCGAGTGCTACCTCGCTTGTGTATCGTCGAGACTATTGGGTATAAGAGGTGACATTGCGGGAAAAGCTTTGAGCTCGGGCAGAAGACATTTTTCACCGAGTTCCAACCATGTTTTATCAATATTTTCGGCTAATTTTGGTCGATATTTATAGGCCGTTCGATCAATGATAGATGGTGTCTTGACACAATCATCGCCTCCAAATTCACAAACCCTGTAATGGTGAAGTATCGCAGCGTCTGCAGGAACATTTAGAGTACTGTGGCCAGCTAATAACTCCCAAACAAAATGATTTCCAGCTTCGACAATGTCCCGTGGTTTGCATATGTACTTTGAACGCTGCTTGTGAGGATGCAACTTTGATCTGCGCCGCGTTTTTCTCAAAGTAATGAGTCCGGCTTCAGCTGACGTTTTACTCATGGTTATCCACGGATCATCGGGCCATTGGAGATAAAAGAAAGCATTTTGAAAGGAGTATGCACTACTTGTTTTAGCGTTTATTCGGTTAGTCATCCAGCTGAAATTCAAGTAAAGTAAAAAATTATTTGGTATAAATATCAACATGACTTTATGCATAATAAAATGTTTTAATACTTGAGCGTATATATTATTACCGTATAAGTTGGATAATAGTGTCGTTGTGTCGTGGAATAATGAATTCATCAAGATCCAACAGAGCTACGTATTCATATTTATACATTGATCGATATAAACAATCATTGAGAGCAGCAAAGAGCCCTTCAGTGCGAATTTCACGCTGTGATATCATATCGAGATGATGCCAAGGGAGAAAACTCACAAGTCCCCGGTTCTCGTAGTACTTTAAAGTACATCCCGCCTCTGGGCCGACTGTGTCGTTGTACAGAATTACGTGATTTGCTCCAAGAAGGCCATGGAGCTCAATAAATTCGACCAGCTGCAGAACCTAACAGAATATTATAATTTATAATGTTTTTTTAATGAGCACAAATTATAAAGGTTATTTCATTGTAAACTTACTCTGTTATAGTTATAGTGAAGCGGTTTAACGCAAATTGCAAGATTGTCACGTTCCGTTGGTCTATCTTCTGGTCGATTTTGAATAAGAAGGCGATTTGTCGGTGGTGCTCGAAGTTTTGCCACGACACTAACGGCTTCTGGAACTATTATCGTTGTTACTGACGTCTTGATTGATGGAATTGGCGATTCTTTTGGTAATGGACAAATGATAAAGCAGGCACTGTATTTTAAATTCCAATTTTCCCGAATGATTTTCACCTTCGCTGCTACCGTAATTGAGAGCGTGATATTTTCACCATTCTGTTCGTGACGATACCAAAGTCTGCACCAAACTCTCTCCGGAGCCCTCGTTTTGGTTGCTCCAATAATTCGAATTAAACCGGACTCCTTGCTCATTGATGACTTTTCGTTTTGTTTTCCTATCACTCCAATAATATTCGAATTTCTTATAACACTACTACTGCTGCTGATGCTTCGATCGTCAAAGTATGCCGAATAAACAAAAAATTTGAATCTGTGGAAAGAGATGAGTAATAATTGTAAATTATTCAGAGATTGATTTGGACTTGTTTAAAAAGCAGGGATTATCACTTGGTATTTGTTACTGGAAGCCACTCAGCGTGAGTGATGTGGAGATTTTTGTCGAGTACTGGTAAATGGAGTTCTAGATTCGGTGGTAGACTGGGTAAACTCCTTGGATCAGCAGAAATGCCAGGTGATTTGGCAGTTGGATTATTGTCCATTAAAAGTAGACCGATTTGAGCATCAAATCCACCCCTCAAGTTCGTGTAGTCTTCAGCTACCACTTCCTCATAATCTGGTCGATCTGGAGCTGCTGCAAGTCGATGTCCACTTCGATGACCACCAAGGGCTCCTGTTCCACTGGTTCCTCCGCGTCTTTCATCGATAAGGAATATTTCTGTGAGCACGATCAATCCGAATACGGCGAAAAACATAACGACCAACATGAATGACATGTTGGCTCGTTCTTTGAGGATGCCAGCGTTAGTGCGTCCGGAATTGGAATTGGAATTCCCGGACCCGCTTCCAGACGAGACTGCAAAGCCAAAGCCTGTTCGTCGACTTCCCATTTTCCACCAAGTGTACTGTTGTACAATCTACACAGGTTTTATATCGTTTACAAAATTAAGTGGCAACAACACATGTACGATATTATATTATGACTAATTTTGTCAAATTATAATTTGATAAAAGTCAACTCACGGTTTTATTGACCGATGAATGAAACGGAATATGTTGTCGCAATCATTGTCATCGTAATAGTCTGCAATTATATTAAGGTAGATTATTTAAACACCTTATATATACACATTATTGAATTGACTCGTATCATTATCGATTTTTATTCACGTATATAGAACGATTGAATGATCAATGAGTCAAAAAACCTATGCAGATATAGTTACGCGTGATTACATGGCCATCTGTGAAATAACACGAACTCAGAAATATTGTGGGTGACGTTAAGAGAAATGAAACAATGCGAATTATAACTAATTGAATGTGAGAATTGTAAACGCAATATTATATAGCAAAAGCGCGAGGGTGTGTATAGAGATATTTATAATTTGTAATATTCGTATGAGATCCGGATGTTACGTTGTCGCTTAAAATTTCCCACCACTGTGGAAGATTGACGTTGTGAATGAAATAAATTATTAGAATGATGTTTAAAAGATGAATATTTGATAACATAGATACATATGTGCGTCATTGATGGCAGTCATTGTAGCTTGCATAGATAATATTTTATTTTTTGGTGTCTTACAAAAAGTTGGTTTATTTCACATTGGCACAGTCACAATATAAGTGCATATACGGAGAGTATTTAAAAAAAATGAAAAATTTATATGGATTCAAGAGAAAGTAGACTTACGAATTTACGATGAATGGTGTATTGTCAAATCGGGTTGTGCTAATTTCTTGTCCGGTGAATGATTTGATATGTAGATGTTTTCGCTTTTACTATCATTGTCATGGTTTATGGTGGTTATGATTTGCTTCATGTTTAGTTGGATTTTTACATTTTTATGGTTCTATCATAAGATAGTGCATACGAGGCCTATCCAATTGTTTTATCACATTTTACGAATGATCTCAATAAAGATACATATATGTAAAAATTCAATAACAGTTATCAAATGATATGCAAGATTTGTCTAGAACTTGTGTGAACAGTGTTTACGGTCTCGACCCTGTTTGGTAAATGATAAATTGTACACTTGGTCAGCAGGGAATCTTCAAGCGCACGCGTCATTGGAACAGATCGATTACACAAATTCCTGGGCGTGTGTGAGAGAATGCATACGTTTGTATGGAAGGTTTTTTTTATCATTTCAGCGCGTTTAGGATTTTTATCGATGTATAATTTCAACGAATTTCAGATGGAATTGTCACTGAATGATTCATTGTCATAATCGAAGAGATTTGTCAGGGGCTGTTGCCAAATTACATCAGCATCACTGATGAGAATATCTTGAACACGTGTTTTCTTCGGACGAACTACGTTATAGTTACAAGTAATGGGTTTCAGAGAATTATAATACATAGAAGGTTGTGGCTGAAGGCCATAATAAGAGTGAATAAACTCGTGCATTTCTTTGCTATTCTGTATATTATTAAATATCTGTTTTTCCTTGCGTGGCAAAATTTTTTCTAGCATAAATACAAGATGATGGTGGACAGTGGTGAAGCTCGTTGGAATTGCGGCGGTAATATCAAGCCAGTCTTGAATGCAACTTAGTGACGTGGCTGATGCGCCAGTAAAGAGACCAGGATTTGTGAGAATCCCGTGTGCAACCATAATGCCTTGACAATTTGTTTGATGATATAAAAATTGGGCGTCTTTGAGGGATTTGATGCCACCATTAGCAATTAATGGAATTTTTGTGCAATCTCGAATGAGTTTAAGACCGGCCATATTGATGGGCTCTTTACGCATCTGTGGTGTTCGCGCGTGAACTGTTATAAATGACACTCCAGCATGCTCCAAAATTTGACAGAGATCAACACACTTTTTCATGTCATTAAGTAAGCGGATTTTAACTGAAACTGTAAATGATGCGGGAATACGGTTTCGCACTCTTAATACAAGGTCTTTGACAAGTTGTGGTTTATCCAGCAAATGACAGCCATAACCGTCCTTGATTGCCCAACGTTGTGGACATCCACAATTTAAATCCACACCATTGCAATATCTGTAATTGAATTAATTAAATCATGTTGAACCATGAAAAATGTTTTGCGGCAGCAACAGCGTCAAACTGTTTAAAATAACATGGATTACACTTACGGAGCAACTAATTCTGTGGCATCAACAAAGTCAGTGGGCGTCTTTGCTGCAAACTGAACTATTAAAGGTTGATCCATTGGGTTTGTCGTAAATTCGTTTTCTCGTGCTTGAGCTGATTGAATGAATGAGTCGGCCATTATCATAGGCGTAAAACATATATCACAGTTGTATCGTCTCATAAGTGTCCTGAAGGCCAATCTATAAAATTAAGAATATTACATATTTGATATCAGCGTTATAATTATTTAAATGAATACATACTTGCTGTAACGAACCATTGGAGCACAGACTTTTGTCATTTTTTGTGCTCTCAATATTTCCATGATATCCACTGATGACATGTTGCCTTGTAGTTTTGGTAAAATATTATAAAATTCAATAGCAATTTTTCTGAGGATTGAATCATATATTCAGGATTATTGTTTCTGCCTGTATGAGAAGATTAATAATGTAAAAGGCACCATGAAATGATTAATAATATAATAATGTGAAAAAACCACCATAAGTATTAGCAGCGAGATAGATGGTAATGAAACGAAATGATTCAAATAAATCAAAGTTATTCGTGTAATAATCGTAAAAATTAACTTTCGTATCATAACTTCTTCAAAGTTATTAATGACATCTGGAATATGACTGATTTTTTATGTTATTTACCTTTCTCAGATTGAGGTTATATATCGTCGTTGTCGTTTTCATTTCACCTATGTGAAATCAAGATGATTCCTTATGAACCTATCAACGATTCCTTATAAATCTATCGAAAGAAAATTTATCGAAGACCGTTGATAAATTTCTCTCCCTGCTTTTCCTGCTCTTCTTTCTCGTATTAAAATCCCATGTTGATTTCACATAAAGGTGAAATCAAAACAACTGACAACGACGATATGTATTGTTAGGAAGGAGAGGAGCAATATTTCCACACGATAATGCACAATAATAAAGGAAGTAAATTGAAAGACTCGATCTGATATATTTACTCCTATGACATTAAGCATAGGCACACAGAAGATACATGGGAGAGGAGGTATTGCATGCGCTCTACACCTGACGTAATAAACTGATCATATATGTATATAGTATATATATAAACAAATACCCAACATAACCTAGATCAACCTAGATGCTGATAAGCTGACAGTTACAATAAGGGTTACAGGTTAGTTGGATTTATTATTATTTATGGTATTATGAATGATGTTATAGTATATAATTATCGTTATTTAGTTATAATGATTAGTGATACGTTGTTGCAGGCACTGAGAAAATTCTCACCTATATGCGCATCAAGAAAAGGCAATATGGACGGTAATTTTCCATGGCACAGAAGGCCGTCACCATGAAAGAAGATTGCTTTTTCTTTGCATGTAGTAAGTGTTATTCGATCTATTGGCTGTATCCGGAGAATGGGGATGAGATGACTTTATAAATACTAATTAAAGAGTAAGTTCTCGCTTTATTTATTGTCATGAAAAAGAAAGAAAGAAAGATGATGTGTAGGGTAAAGCGTATGCGTACAAAGAATGAGTGTGTGTGTGTGTGTGTGTGTGAAATGAGAGAGTATGGCATAGAAGATTCTTGAAGGACTGACGATTCATGTGTTTTTGTTTTATAACAACAGTTCAGTTGTTTGTTATTGCTTTAAGAAGAAGCACATAAAAGAATTGTCTTATTTATCTGTTTAAAATAAATCGTACATTTTCATTCAATCTTAGTGTCTAAATCATTCCCACTTTCAGAAGAACAGTCAAACTATTATTTAATCAAATAAATACTACTGCTCTGTACAATATTGTTATACTGGCCATATTAGGAGGTAGATAGTTTTCCGTCTTGGAGTCAGTGTTTTGTGTTGCTATGAACTTTGCTGCTCATGGTAAAGTTCAACCTGGTATTTGATGAGTATTGGGTGTAAAATGTTCTTAAAAATTGATCTGTTGGTCTCCAGGTATAAATTAACAGTCTACACAACAACCGTGTGGGTTATAGAGTAGAATTGAAAGGTTTAATTCAGTGAAATAAATATTTTCCTTATGATTTATTGACTAATTTCAGTCGCAGAGGGAATGAATAAAGAAGAAAAATGGATGTACTGAAGCATTTTGTAGAGAAACTTGCTTCGAACGACGATAGCAAGGACAGACAGGATGACTTTCGCCCATCAACACGTGGACAGACCACTTTTCATGCCAGTGGGTAAGGCTGAGTTACAATTATTTTTCTCTTTTTTTCTTCTTAGTTTTAAGATGAAATGAAACCCAAATTTCCCTTCAACCATTCTCCTAAATTAATGCAAATTATTGTAAAAAACAATCAGAGGCTCCATTGAACTGTTATGACGGGCCTCTGATTTCGCATTTTTGACAATTTGTAATTTTCAGCCAGAATAGTTGGATGCATGGAAAATTCTAACCTCGTCCATTAAACATTATGAGTGCAACAGAGAGCCTCTGCGTTCGTGCGTGTGCGAGAGAGAAACTACGTTTCATTTCGCCTAAAATGAATAAAAAATTTTTTAGAGGACATTAAAATTATAAGTAACACAAATCGCCTGGAAATTCGTCCAGTAAGCTTATTTACAACATAAGATTTGATATTTATTTACAATATAAAAATATGATAATAATAAATATTTTGACAGGGATGCAGAGGTCTTGAGGAACGTTGGAGGCCTCCATAAGTTAGAAGAAGACACTGACAGAGGTACCGCGAGCGACAATTTAGTTTTTAGTTATGAATATAAATTACTATCATTTCTAGATAATTTATTAGTTACAGGATTCAATGTTCAGTACAGATGATATATACGACAGCGAAGGATGAATAATACTGTATAGAAAGCATTCAGAAGCATGTCTGCAGTTTCAGTAGCAACAGAACAGGATGGATACGTATTTTCTTGGTGATGGATTAAGAAATTGATATTTTATAATTTGTCACTATTGTTTTGTTTCAAATAAATTAATATTCTTGGCTCTGTGATTGTAAAATACCTCGAGTTTATGTTTGAATAGTATTTGTTATTTCATTTAAAGTAATTGTGACCGAATTCCTAGCCTCCTCTGAGACGAAAAAGAATATAAAGATAAGTCAATATATAGGTGATTTGCCATTCCTATTAATTATAATTACCTCTATTGTCCAGAAGTATCGTCTGATTTATTTTACCTGAAATAAAAGGGGGGAAAAAGAATTAATCACAAAGAATCGTTGCCCCTTGTTAAATAAATAAACTCACCTAATGGCCTGGAATGTTGTCACGACGCCTGTCCCTGTGAAATAAAATGATAAGATTAATTTAATTAATGTTAAGATTGAACTTATGAAGATAAACAAACTCACCTAACTTATAAACTTGTGTTTGACAGCTCCGGTCTCCCACATGGTAGATTCTCAGAGCGTTGACGCCATCTCGCGGTACGAAACGGCGTTTTTTACCCAAACTTACCGGCCGGGGTTTAAAATCCCGGAAGTTGGGGAAATTAAATGAATAAATACCTTTAAAATTCAATATATTGATAAATATGGATCGGAGATCATTAAAACATATACAAAAAATGTTCATAATGTTTTGATCTACAATTCTATACTAAACACATGGATATAGAATCGTAAGATTAATGAGCTTATCGAAGAGAAGTATTTCTCCATTAATTATTAACCGATTTTATTGAAAGTTGGTATCTAAGCTAATTAAAATATGAGGAAATTTTTGATATAATTTTCAATTCACTAAATTCACAGGATCGGGTACCTCCTCGATCCTGTGAACCTAGAATCACCAAAATTGGTATTTTGCTTA
>JABSMT010051682.1:0-12984 GCA_018902335.1 Eumacrocentrus americanus
TATATATATACGATATACATCATCAACATTGCTTCATGCGAGTCATAATGAACTTACTGTCAGCATAACTCTCATTTTCATATTCTGTGAGCATACCTCCAGTCGACTATTATAATCTATGGAATTTAAAAATCAACAGATTTATGTCTAAGAGATATTTTGAGTCACTCAGGTTGAGTGGTGTGTCCATCGCTGCCGAGGATTCCAGCCACATAACTGGTGGCATGACTCGGTGTAGGAAATTCCTTAGAGTGTTTTTCCATCAAATGAGCACGGAGTTCCTTGGAAAAATTTGTGCTATAGCATTTGCATTTATCACACTCGTAGATCATCTTGCTGGGATGAAATCCCGTTGATAGAACGTGTTTTCTCAGATTCTCCTGCAAGTATTATTGAGAGAGTAATTACATATGTCAGTTAATGATGTGAGAAAGTTTTTAAAAGGACAACTTGACTGGAATTTGTGGATCTAGTCAGTCAAGTTGATGCTCTCGTGTATAAATGGTAAAAGAAACGACTAACCATTCGTGATAAATCATAGTTGTACATATAGCAAGCAAGAAGGAAGGAAGGAAGGAAGGAAACAAGAAAGGTGGCGCGGATAATCTCGTCGACGCAACGCGCACGTCGAGGGCTGTGAAGTTTCCCCCGCGTTAAACCGTTCTAATACGCTTGGCACGTTTGTTCCTTATTAAACTGCAGAGTAAACAACAATCTCTGTGTATAACAGAATAGTTTGAGACAGAGAGATGCCCCCTTCCTGCGAATTTTTAACTTTAGTGAATGATTTAAAGACTGGATGATTCGGTGAGAGCCACTGGAATGAGTTTATGTCGCTATCAAAGAGACACGGAGACCCTGTATGCGAGAGGCATCCCAACTAAAGCTTCAAAGGATATTAGCATACCGGCCGCGGTATGACTGGACGTGCGTGTGTGGGCATCCAGTGAGCACAATTAACTCGTTATCTTATCGTGGCGGCGGCGCGGTCCAAACATTAAGGTGTACCTTGCTTAATTTACGCCACCAAGTCGGTCAGGGATGAGGCGGAGAGGTAGCACCAAGACGAGTATACAGTGAGTGAGATAGAAGTAAAAAAAATCAAATTACTGGAGTATTTGAGCTTGACTTACGATATTGTTGCTCGCATATGAACAGTGTGGACATTTGTACGGCTTGATCCCAGTATGCAAACGCATATGTCTCTTTAAATGTGAACCCAATTTTGTTACAAAGCTACAATCTTTGTGAGGACATGACAGTTGTGTCTCGCTTGTGAGACTCTTGTGTCGAGTGTAATGACTGCAAACAATTATTTTGATAATAAAATTAATTTAGTAAAATACAATTTATTTTAACTACATACCGACGAAGTTGGGTTTTGGTTTTTGCAGCATAGGAACACTCGTTGCACTGGAATTGGCGGTCGGTGGCTCCACTCTCGTGGATAAGAGCTCGATGGGCTTTAAGTTCGGTTTCGGTTCGGAGAATGGTTGGGCAACCCGGAAGTCCGCACTTGTAACTCTTCCCAACGTGTCGGAGCATGTGTTGTCTCAAATTGTCTCTGTAATAAGGCGTATATGTAATTCTTTTTTTTTATTGAACAAGAGTGAAAAATATATTGATAAAATAATTAAGTGTCTGGAATGTCGCAAGAGTGATGGGAAGCTATTTTAACGTAAAAATCCGATTGGGTAAGCACCGGATGCGGCCACTTTTAATAAATTCACCTCCGTCATCATGTGATATACGTCCAACAGCAGATCCATTTAAAGAGGCTAATCCCAGCCCTCGGTTAATTATTATATCCTCGTCAATAATTCGTCGCGAAGAGGTCACGATGAAATCATCGCGTTCCAAAATAACAGAAAATAAACACGTAAATCAATAATCGAAATATTCATCCAGCACAAATAGCAAACATCTTTCCTTAGAGATTTTGTTTCATCGATGATGCAGGAATACATTTGCATTCATTTTATGTCATTTTCTGCGTTTTTTCGCTATACGTGCTTTTACACCAATAACTATAAATATATGTATATGTCTGTCGAATGGTCCTGGAGCGGTTGATTGACGATAAGAAGAGATACATATTCATCAAATCGTCAATTGTTACAATTAAAATTAAGTAGCTGAGTGCCGAGTATGGGAAGGCAAGAAAGGGGGTAGTAATACATTTGAGGGATAGCCTTTTTCGCTGTTGGAATGGTATTACATGAGAATGAAGAGAACCAAGTGAAGTGGGCATGTAGTACGAGCTCGAGGGGAGCGATGGGAGCGGACGAGCGCGGGCATTAATTAAAAAGGTTGCGCATTAAAATGATTTGTTTTAATTGGCTGAACGCGCTGAGGTATTTATGGCCGGTCGGTCGGTCCTTCGCCTGTCGGTCGCTTGGCTCTCCGATATAGTCCGCTCTACAGCGACGCGATACCTCTCTTCTTCTCTTTTTTCTTCGTCTTCTCCTTCACCCTCTTCATTTCCCTTCTTCCTTTTTCTCTCCACCTCATCTCCAGTCACTTGATTCGATGGCTCAACCGTTACTCCTTTGATTGCCTCTTAATAGCATCTCCAATGAGAGATTCGTGCCATTGGGACCAAGATTTATTGGAATGTTTCTAGGTAGAATATAAGAATTGAGAAAGTCATGCGTATCAATCTATCGGGACAAACATTCAGGAGTAGGATCGAACGATGAACCAACGGATGCCCGAGACGAAGGTCAAGGCCTCGAAGACACGAGGAGTACAGTGTCACACTTGATTCAGTCGTGGTACATTTAACCGTGAGACACATATACTATACTAATTATTTATCTGAATCGCCTGGCGAATAATGAGAATGTTAATTTACTGGCTGACTTATTATAATCGACGCACTCATGTAGTCGTGTGGGTGGAATCGAAGATTTGACTTGAAGGTGGGATCGGTTGGATCCACACTCTCCGCATTGCATCGAAGATGATGGCGAAGGAGGCGGCGATGGTGGAACGAAAGAGGCAGGACCAGACTGAGCCGAAGGTGATGCATGGCCGACGTTTCTCTGCGTTGCAGCTCGGCAAGAGTGAGCGAGACGATATATATATAAAGAATAAGAAGAAATATCCGCTTGGGCTCGGACTCAGCCGGCCCCCTGGAGCAAACGTTGTCATAACTCAATCCCACCTTCGTCCAGAGTCTCTTAGTCCGTCTGTCCGTCTCGATGCATGCCTACACCTGTATATCTCTCCCTCTCTGTTCTTTGCTGGTCCTCATATCGCATCAGCCAATGCAAGCGAGACGAAGATCGCGCTAAATATATTTAATCGCGAGACGAGCTTTATCACCTGCGTCTCAGCGTGCTCGCCTCATTGATTTTTACACGGTCATCTTTAAAAAAAAAAATTCTCTGCCAAATTTCCTACAATATGTCTTGTCATTCGCAGCAAGTCGAAACATATTCCTAATGATTCATCGACGATAGTTTATTTCGACTCTTTACAGGCAGTTCTATCTAGTAGAGTCACGTGACACTGTTTGACCATGTCGCGTGCAAGCTCAGCCGTATCCCGTATCGTATCAACGCGATACGTGACCGACTCTGCAGGAGTGTGAATTAACCAAAGCCAATCAGAGGTACCAGAGAGTCAGTTTATATAGATCTATACTATATATAGAAACTCGCAGTTATATAGTTATATATATAGAGAAGATGTGAGAATGCTACGTCAGGAAGATTAGATGGGGTCACTGAGGAGATACTGGTGTTTCCGCAGAGGGTAGTTAGGTACAGAGCCTTGCAGTTCACGACTAAAATAAACAACAATATTATAACGTGAGCTTAATTGCCCCGGCCGGCAACAGTCCCATAAATCGGAGCATTCTCTGGCGGCTTGACTGCCCTCATGCCGCGAGTGGGGTGGCAAGTCACCCCTTGCTATACGCCATTCATTTACAATAAACATGTCACCTAGATACTTTCACAGGGGTAGAGATCTTGTCTGCGTTATAGGCACTTGGGCCAAACTTGTGTCTCCATGATCCAAGGTAATCTAACAAATTGGAGAAGAATGGGGCTCCAGGCGGGAAAACGGAAAAATTCGGGAGAGCACCTCAGCGTGGACGGTTGCGGTTTGGCTGCGTTTCAGAAGCCGCTCGTGAGTCTCTATGGGGTTGAGGGGAGGAAGGAGCTTTACCGCGGCTTTGGACAACGACGAGAGAAACCTGGCGAGAGAGACACGGCAATATAGAGAGGGTGAAAACGAGTCAGATAAAGAGGGAGAATGGAACGTATATATATATGTATATAGCTATGTGGATGAAAACGATGGGAAAGAAGCAGACGGAGAGGAGGAGAATGAAGTTTAGGATGGTTAGTGAGCGCGGGCTATATCTACGCGTCCTCGACCACAGGCCTGTTTTATTTTATGAATCGCAATATTTCACGCGACAACTGGACTCGCGGGGCGGTCACCGCTAAACTGTCTGCATACGCGGAGCCGTGCTTACCGCGTGCCATACCATACCACACCGCGCACTGTCCAGCAATACACATACACATATCCAAATCCATACATGCATCGCAGAGGGTGGTAGTGTGTCGAAACCCCATCGGGCAGAATGGGCTCGAGAGGAAACGTATGCACGTAGGGTTATGCGAGGCACGGAAGCACCAACACTTTCGAACCGTTCACTATATACTCGCCCTTTTCATTCTCTCTCGACGACGCAACAGCGTTGCATTGTTTCCCCAGTACAGGAGCATGGAGATCTGACGGTGTGCGCTACAAAATCCGACATAAGAAACCAGGCATTTAAGAGTGCAGTCTCTACGGGGTGATCCAGAAAGTAAACGTCAACAGATATTTCCTCATTGTTTGATTCAACAGACGAAAAAAATTAGGTGCTGATAGGTTTTCATGTATATATGTATATATGTATATATATATACACATGTTGGTGACAAGTTGAATGAACGTTCAAAGGGCCTTGTTGCTGTCATGTGACAAGTTGACAGTGTCCAAGTACAGCCCGAGGTTACGCCTATCTCGCCCAGTATGCCTATCTCAGTGTATTTACTCGCGGTCCGTACCAAGCAAGGAGGCGGACGTGCGGAGCGCCATTACTGCAACAAAAGATAAAAGATACGTGCGCGCCACATCGCGGTCCATATATGTAAAATACCTCAGGGAACGCACGTAGAGTATAGAGGACGCGGCGGAGGTGGAGAAGAAGCGCGGAGGTGACTCTCGACTTTGTACCGGGAGAGGGGTGAAATCGAGAGCTCAGTAGCGCGCGTATGTAACATACTATCTTGAATATGCGCATACATCCCGTTTGGCCTCGTATTCTCAGAATTGGGGGGACGCGATCGGGTGCAGCGCGGGAGCTGACCGTCGCGTAATTACCGTCTTTCTTTCTCTCTTTCTCGACCTCCACCGCGCCCCCGCGTTCATGCCGCTCTTCTTATTTTCATTCTTGCTTTTCTTCTTCTCCGCCCGCGCTCGCATTGCCTTGTCTTTGCCAAAGCACTAACGAACGAGCCTGCTAACTCGTCCTCGTAGACACTCTCGTCGAGGACACATTCATTTTTGTAAAGCTTTTATCGGAGACAAAAAAAATAAAATAGTGTTGAATGGTCAGTTAGTGACTATTTCTACTACTGTTATGTTTGTTTGCGTAGAACGAACAAGGAAGAGAAGATATAGAGGCAACGAGGCAAGAGGTGTTAACATTTGCTTTATAGTTGTCGCTACAAACTGCGCCAATGGTTTAATACTTGTGTCATCAGCCAGGCTACGACTTGCCACTGTAGCACCCGACTCAGTGTATATCGTTGTATGAAAGACCAGACATACTTGCAAGAGTCATAATGCAGCTGCCTGTTAAATACTAGAATGACTCACAAGTTTACAAGCTGCCGTAAGCGCGTGCGTTTCTCTCACTCTCTATCTTCCTCTTTCTATAGGACTGCTGTAACACCTCTTCCTTCCCTTCCGCGCTCACTTTCCTATTTGCAATTCTCGCAATATCCCCTCGCTCGACCACATCCCGTCGACTTGCCGACCTTCCCCTCGTCCACGATACGGTCCTTTATTTTATAGTTATGCAGTGAAGACACTTTTACTACTACACGAGTTTCGCGGCCAGTTCCACTGTGCAGCATTTATTGTCCTGTACTTTTTCCCTAAACGCTCGTTCGTTTATTTATATGCTACTCTCGAGCGTGAGGCTGATACGGTCTCGACGGTAATTCCAGTGGCAACGGGTTGCACACGAGAATTGACGATGATGATGAGGACGATATTCACCGTGAAGCGAGAAAAATGAAACTCGTAAAAGTATAACTTACTTTGTATAGAAACCCGTATTGCATTCTAAGCAGATGTAGTTTCGTCGACGAATCTTTTCATTGGACTGCACTTCTGGTCCTTTTTCTTTAAACGCACATGACGAATAACACTGATTTGCATGAGCAGTCAAGGTAGATCTTCGTGCGAAGCATTTGAGGCATTTGGAACAGGAAAAGGGCTTTTCCCCTGTGTGTTGTCGAATGTGATGTCGCAGAGATTTCTTGCTGAATGTCTTGTCACAAATGGGACAGCCATACTTAACGGAAGTCTTGCTGGAACTGGGCATTTTGGGATCATGTTCAATACTGCCAGCATGAATAGCTTGATGGAAGATAAGTTCTGCTTGAGATGCCGTCATGAATGAACATTGGGTGCATCTTCTCTTGTCTTGATTGCTTAAGAACTGGTTATTTACGGCTTCATTTTTTTTCTGACACTCGCCAATTTTCGTGTGTCGAGTAACGTCTTGCGAAAGAGGAAAAATCTCACCACAAGTCAGACATCTGTAATGAAACGTAAACGGGAGTATTTTTTAAATAATTCATTAGTAAATAAATATGAAAGAGCGCGTAATAGGCGTATTAATTAAGTTTGAATATTTTACTTGTGACAGAGATCAGGATGACGTTGGAGTAGATGCTGTTTGTGCTCGGTCAAGTTGCTCTGGTTCTCTCCGCAGTGACCACAGTCCCTTCGCAAAGAAGATACTTCATCTGACCCAAACTTGTGCTCCTTGACGGTCTGTTTGTGACTCGTCGTTCTTCGGTGGAGCACGGCGTCCCAAGCAGTCTCAAAGTTGATCGAGCAGAAGGAACAGAAGTACGGCGCTGAAATTTTGTCCTTTGAATCTCCAGACTTATGACAAGTCAATTGATGGCGTTGCAACGACAGTTGGGATCTTAGAACTTTGGGACAGAGGTTGCAGAAAATTTTTTGTTGATAATCGTCAGTCGCTGTCCAGCTTTGAGAATGTCCAGTATCCTTAGCATGGAATCGAAGCTGGACATTGTATCTGAAGCGACGACCACAGGTTTTGCACGATAAGACACGTTGTCTGCGTATAACTATCGGCACTGAACCGCTGATCACAGCAATTGTCTCACGATGTTCCAAACTCAACAGATGCTGCTCCATGATAGCGTCGCTGTCACACAAGAAGTTGCAACATGCACATATGTAGTAACTCTTGTCCTGCAGTGATGAAAATGGTGATACAGAGTCGTAAAAATTCTTTATGAATGTTGAGACAGAGTGATACTCACGTCTTTCCAAGTGTTAGCATGAAGACTAGAGCGCCAGTGAAGCAAGAAAGTCTCCTCTGTGTTGCAATAAAAGCGACAACCTGAGCACTGGAATGGGCATTGGCGGACCACGTTGCCCATGTTCTCCAGGATAAAGCGTCGCGCGGTAGGACTGTAGGGATTTAATCCTGCGACACGACAGTGGTAGTGCGAGAGCAGGTGTTTGCCCAGCTGAGGACGACGCACGCGGGCATGACACATTTCGCACTGAAGAACCTCCTTCTCCCTGTGTCGTGTCTTCTTTGTTGGATTATGCTTCTTGATTGTCTTCTTGATCTCTGTACGCTTCTGAGGGTAAAGACACACGGCAAATGAATACGATGAGCTGTAGGATAGAATAAAAAACATAATATTACCATTTCGAGCGTTTTCTGACGCTTGCTGCGGAATTTTTTCCGCAAAAGTGGTCCAACAGATCGTGGCAGTTTCACATCTCCCTCAATCTCCTGGATGCAACGTCGAGCGTGCAAATCGGAGCGTAAATGTCTGTTGTAAACCAATTTGGAGGCGAGCTTCCGACCGCAAGGACTGCACCAATAGCCCGATCCAACTTCCGACGGTACAGTTGAAGTCCCCGGGATCCATTTCCCACGAGTGTGACCTGGTGGTGGCTGCCTAGAGTTTCTTGTCACCACACTGTCCCTATCATCGTCTTCCTTCTCATCCTCTGCTGGTTCATCCTCCTCGGTTTTCTGCTAACGACCGCATAAGCCAATCGATGAGACACCCGGCGACCACGACGTATCCAAGGACGACAATTAGTCGAGTTAGCCTAACGGCCGGTCGTCACGCGATCCTTTAATTACAAAGTCGCGCACGAGCGTGCTCCGACCTTGCGATTAAAAGCAGCGCAAGGACCAACTGTATACGATCGATTTTGCCGAACACTATGCAATTGTTGTAAATTCACACAAAAATATAAATATTCTAAATTTATCTCACCTCTGCTGGTTTCCACTTTCCACCACTGTGTGCGGGTATGTGACTGCTGTGATGATCGAGTTCCTCTTGATCAAGCTCATCATCGTGATGTCGTACTATGTCGTGAAGAAGTTGATCGGGCTTCCACTTCCCTCCAATGTGAGCTTGAGGAGGATACTCCCGGTCGTCAGGATCATCGGTATCAGTGTACGAATCTTGGCCAATATCTTCCACCGGACTCTCAATGTCTGATCCATCGTCATGCTGATAGTCATAGTCTGTATCACTGTCTGATCCATCACCAGCATCTGTACCACCGGCCTTATTCCCATCTGAATCTTCCAGGTCATCGTTTAGCCATTCTCGATCATCTTCATTGGGTTTTTTCTCACATTGAATGGGTTTGGAGATTGTTAGCGGTTGGAGCTTCGCGGTTGATGATTTCTCTGTGAAAGTTACTATATCAGGGAAACCAACAAGAGATGGAATGCCAATATGATCAGTGGGGTCATCCAAATCAGTAACAACTGGTGGAAGTGTAATCAGTTTATCTCTTGGACTTGGCACATCGATCTCTTGATACCTTCTGGACCTTCTACGTTTTTCCCCCGATCTCCCAGATTTTTTTTCTTGCTCCAAGAGTGCGGGTGTACCACGGGACTTGGACTTTGCACTGCTCTGTAGCTCCAATGAGCTGAAGAATGCATCAGCATTGAGGATTTCCGGATAGGACACAGCCGGTGTTGGTGGATCCGGCGTCAGTGTCCTCTTTGCCTCTGATGGACGACATCCTGTTTGCCGGTGACGCACATAATTGTCCAGTCCATTCACAGTCAGGTGACATTTAATACAGTAATGTGTATCATCGTCCACTTCATAATTAGTCTCCATTGATAGATACTGCAGTCGTCAAATCTCCTTCTGCGGGACATAAAAAAATCTTAATTGACACATCAATTAATGTGTCTAGAGGAGACAGTTGAACATTCCGATTCATCAATAAATTTTTCTAGTTAAATAGCAGAGAATCAATATTCATTGCAATGCCATTCATAATATCGACTGGTTATTTTTCTCTCAGACAAAACTCATATGTCCTATCAATTCTTTTCCGGAGGTAGATGATTGAGATCAAGCCCCGAACATACGCAAGAGGGAAGATGTACACCAGAGCTGGAAAAGGGTACGCGTAGGTACAAAAGGCAAGGACAATCGCATTAGAGAGTGGCATTGGTCGGCGAGTAACAGGCAAATTGAACTCAATATTCTCAAAATAGCAGGGAAACAAGTTGACGTTTCGTACTGGTTACGAAAGGGGGAAAGAGGTGCAGGAAGATCGGTCGATGCCGCTTGGCCGTTATTCGGACGACGACACTTCGCCTCCCAGTTCTGGCCCCTACCCCTCTCACTTGCGCCATTCGCCTCTCCTCCCCACTCCGCGGCACCCTCGGCTTTTGCCTCGCCACCTCGCCGTTTCCCTCACCCTTTCATTCTCTCGTCGAGCTCTGGGAAGTGCGAGTCATTGACTCTGCAGGCCTCAAGTCGATTAAAAACAAAATCTTTCCCTATTTTTCTCCATGCCACTTTTTTAAATTATTAAATCCAATAATTATTCTTTGTGACAGCAAATCAAAAGTCAAGATAACATCACCAGCTCAGCTATGTTGAAAGACAATGGAAGAGAATGGCAGAATAACGAGCTCAATGTGATCGAGGAGACGCCGGCAGATTATGATCGATGATCACCACAATGATTAATCCCATAATCTCTCATTCGCGTAATGTCACTCATGAGAGGTAAAAAAAATATCGTGGTACATCTGCTGCCATCCCCTTTCCTTTAACGAAGAATAAAATAATGCATCATTTTCAGTTGAGACTACTCATGCCCATCACTTTTCTTAGGGGCTGGATAGAGGCCACCTCGTGCTCCCATTGCGATGAAGCGCACAGGGAGGAGTGGAAACTTGTTGAACGTTCGGGTCCACGAAAATTTCATCATTTTATATCTTTCTGAACGATTCAATATAAGGCTAGAGGCTTTCGATTACTGATCCGTCGACAATGATCGAGCGAATAGGATAAATGACATACGATAATCCTCAGGCGTAATTGGAAGACATGGAAAAAAATTATTGTTGTCCAGGAATAAATGTTTGTCGAGGAGTCTCGAAATAAATAATTGGATGTCACCGCACTATAGACGATGTCTCTAATCGGACTCGTCGCTAATCCATCGGGGATGAAAGAGTGTCCACCTTCGACTCTCGTTCTCACTAATGTCGATGATAATGAGTATCGAATATATTCGATTGGATAGACTCCGATATTTTGGTGGAACTCTGGACCCCTCTTCTGATATGACGCGACCCGTCGACTCGTGGCTTCTTTCTCCGACTACACTCAAATATATAGGTATATAAGCTGCCATCAAGCCAGCCGTAGGGTATAGAGTAGACAAAAGAAAAAGAATCTTTTGGGAGTCGTCAAGCGAAATTGAACGATTCCGATTGGACAAACGTCTGATGATTCCCATCTAGGCTGCATCAGATGACCCTTCTCTCAAACCATCTTCCTATGTGCCAAGCTTCGAGGTGAATCGAGCAGACCATCATATGAAAACGCTGGATCGTACGGATTTTAAAGACGTGATATTCCATGTCAGCACCTTCAGGAGGGAAGGTTTTTTTTTGTATTTTTCGATCGCACACTTCTGTCATTACATAAACAGAGATTTTCACGGGTAAAGGTTCGAATCCATATGTGTATGTATAGATGTGCATATGTAGAGAATGTGTAAGCGATGAAGACGTAGAAAAAAAAGATATCTCTGGTCCCACAGAAGACTGGACAGCCAATCGTAGGGGGTGCTTGGCAGCGGGTGGCCGTAAGGTCCGGGGAATATTGAGCCGCTCCGTTAATGTTTATAACGACATTAGACGGCGGTGTCCCGGGCGACGCGTGTGTCGTGGAACGAGCAGTACCCTCAGCAGCATAGAAGCGCAGGAAGAGGATAGTAAGGGGCCACAGTGTGGCTATAGCCATACACGTAGCTTGTCTATACACAGGGACAGCATCAGGACAGGGACTGACATAAGCGCGGGTGTGTATGTAGAGCACGTACTCGGCGTTTTCTGGGCTTCGACACAGGAGGAGAAATCGGAGGGGGCAAAGAAGAAGGGGGCGGTAGTAGTAGAGGGCGCGGGGGGGCCAGAAGGGACGCGGTTGCATCTAGCAAGAGGGTGAGCGAGCCTCTGTCTAATCGATGCCGCGGTGGTGCGCGCTCGCCCCGCTGGCTATTACGCACCTTAATGTCCTCTCTCCCGAACCCTCCGACGCCCGGCGCCATCCACCCTCACTCCCACCATGTCGCCCGACTCGTCTCGCCTCTCTTCGTCTCGCGCTTCGTTGAGAGGAAGAGGCGAAGCGGCCATGACACGTGTCAATCTACCGCAGACGCCCGATCGATACGCGACGGACCTCGTCGACTCTCCTCTGCACTCCTCCGCATCTCCTTTCCTTCACCCACCGCGCGCCAGGCCGAGCGATCTCCTTTGCCGTTTATACCTTCCGACCATACCATACACCGCATCCCCTATCCCCCTGCGCCTCAAGCCACCCTCTTTATGGCCAACAGCACAGGCCCCAAAGACGTCGCGTGACAAAATCTCATCTAGCCGATGTGTGTGTACTCCTGCTTCTTCTAGATGTCTGCTCGAGCTTTGAGTGAATTAACTTTTTACTCGTCTTTCACGGCTCATTTTTTTAATGATGATGCTCAAGGTGAAATGTATTGGGTACAGTCGCTGGAAAAAATTCCGATCCATATATTAGAAAATATCGAAAATGATGGAAGTAAAAGTTTAAAAATAGTTTGTCGTGTACAGGAAAAATAAGGGAATGTGAGAGACGTATAGTCACTATCGCCCCTGGTGGGAATCGTTGGAATGACGCAGAGCGCGTTGGTCCCTCGCCAACGATTTTGGCCGCTCTCTTGATGTGAAATATCTGTAAATTATTTCTCTTTTTATACAGCAAAGTTGCTCTTTAAAGTATAAAACATAATTTCGAGGGCAAAAACTCCCTGCTGGTTGTGATGCGTATAAAGAGATTGCAGCAAGATCGATCGATGACGAAAAGCCCCCGCGCTACGACTCTCTTTTAAGTCTTCGAATCCACATAGTTGTCGAGTGGTGGCAGTAGTCGAGTGGCTGCGCAAAAGTTTCATGGGAGAAAAAAAAGAATTGCTGCTCGAGTTTTATTCCTTCGAGCCCTTCTGTGCCCAAGTGAGAACGACCTCTCGATAGGGTACTAAAACTTTTATTCCCCTAACGAGTACGTTTAGTTTATTTATATCCGGCCATCAATGGAATTTTCTTATTTCTGAGGTCCGTGAAATTAGCTATACATCCTGATGAAAAAAAAAAAA
>JABSMT010051693.1:0-12983 GCA_018902335.1 Eumacrocentrus americanus
AAATAAATAAATAATTAATTATATAATTGGGCTTGAACTAATGATATAGACAAATAGGAATACATGGCGCCCCTCAGATTCCACACTATTCTCATCGCTATATTCGTTTTGTCCTTCACAATAATCGAGGTCAATATCCATATATTGATTGATTTCAACAATACATTAGTTAAATATGATTTGCACGTTTTAGACAAAACCAATTTTGATTTCTAAATTCAATTAAATATGTGACGTGAGTATGGAATTTGTTCATGAATTAACTCACTGCACATTATTTGAACAATTGTATTTACCAGTCGATTTAATAACGCCATTGCATCACCAATTGAGTCGAAAAAAAATGTCAATTTACATTTCGATTTGTCTTGCAAATATTTCAACATTCAATATATGTATGTAATATCAATGTCAATCAATGCCACATGTTGAGGAAAGAATTTGGCATTATGCAAAAGAGTAATATCAAAAGTTATATATACACATTGTATTGACTGGTGGCATTGAAACTCCAGGCATTGGACACATCCTCGACATTGTACCTTGGCGCAACAAGGTCCATAAATGGTGAAGGATTCAGAGCCACCGGAATGTCGCGCTCGTAAAGCCACCCTTTCAAAGAATTCGCGATTCTTTTTTACATTATTAAGACTCTCGACACAAAATTAATTCGCCCTTGCATTCGCTATTCATTAAACTAATTAATTCTAATCTAATGAAATAATTTAATTAAAATAGAAACAAAAAGTTTGCCTTACATCTAGGTATTGAACTAAGATAGTCAATGCATTAAATCTAATCTAATTAAATAATTAAATTAAACTAAAAACAAAATTGTTTCTTATATCTACAGGTATCAATCACTAATTATAAATGTTATATTAATAACTATTTTCAAAGATAAAATAGACCGGCTAATTAGTGCATCCTCTAAACACATACATATTTCATCTAAATCACACAATTTAAGACTAAAAAAAAATATCCAATAATCCTCCTTGTTCATTTATCGTCAGTTACTCGCACCTGAAACAAAAAGAAAACATAATAAGTCTAGGGAAAATTATTCAATTCAAATGGACAAAGAGATGATGGTGATTGTAAACCATATACTTGAGAAGAAAAGAGGTGAGAAAACATCAAGGGGACACGTACGAGCAATTTCAGTCTGTCCCTTTAATTGCAAATACCTATAGCGAGTATGTGTAAAAAAAAAACGTAGAATAATTGTGGAGACATACGCTTCAACGACCTTCCCCGCGTCTTCGCTCGTCCTCTCGTTGGTGTCATTATCGTTATCTTGGGTTTCTCGTCAACGAAAAGGAAAATGGAGACCGCTCGCGCGTATAGTAGACAGTATATATACAGATACAGCAACGACCTTGCAAGTAACCGCGCCAAGGTTGCGCTCTCACCAAGTCTCGCGACTCAAGCTGTATTGCGATAATAGCCAGGTTCACTACCACCTCATCATTGCGCGCTCGTAGCTCTTTCTCGAGCTATGGCTAACGACTTTGCTCTTCTTATTTTTATTATCCGCACTGACCGCCCCTGCATCGTGATACGGCGAAGCAAAAGAAGAAAAAGCTGAAGAAGAAGAAGAAGAAGAAGATACGTGATCAAGGGAGCCACAGCCGCTATGTTTTGATGGCAATCTCCAAGCGCCCCTCAGTCAGGAAATACCTCTTAAATCACTATTTTTTCCACCATCAACAAAAAATCCACGACATGAATGATAGTACTCGTGAAAACTCGTTGGCAAGACCAAACAACGAGCTGGACTATATTATGCAGGAATTTTTTTTTGTACTGAGCTATAAGAAGAAGGCGAGCGATCAAAAACATTACTGAAGAAGAAGAATATTGGTTCAATGAACTCATTGATTATTAATAATATCTTGAGTTATTCATGACCTGGTAATGTCCCGTTTTTAGCCAATATGACTCACAATACGCTGAGAATTCGGCAGATAACATATTCTGGTCCATTTTGAATATAGAGATACACAGCACCGTTACACGTGTGGGAACAAACATGTCTAGACTCAATAGATCATTGATCAATGATGGAATATATAGGTTTTCGATTAACTAAAATGCTCGAATTGGCACACGTGATGTGGTGCTGCATTTATGTATGTGAGGGTGACATTGAACACAAGTTGAAAGTGGTGTCATTGACTTGTATAATGCAGCAGCAGTAGCAGCATTGCCTTATATAATTCTTGCATTATGTCACCATGACCGTGGTATGGTGAGGCAGCGGAATATACAACCCCGAGATATCGCGGCAGTTAAGGAAGCGAAAGGATTATTGTGGCTGATGATTCTCTCACTTCCTTACTGCTTGAATTCGCCATTTGGCGTTAGCTATCTCTTCACTTCATCCCTGAAGATATAGAGGACAAGTTTAGCGATACCATAGACGATATTTCTTGTCACGTGAAGCAGTAGTAGTTGTGTTTACTACTGATATCCTGGAATTTTGTATTGGATATTGGCCAACTCGGACGATCAAGTAACTGTCGAAGCTGATCCGATCAGCTATTTTATGCAGGAATCTCAGATTACGTCAATGCGTGACTTGAAAGAATACAATTCATAGAGAATCATTGAATATGACACAATCTCTGGAACCAAAAATAACTGTTATGAATTATTGCAATTGACCCTTTAAGAATACTTACGAAAATTTATTTATTACTGATTTTATATTTTTATCCTTTCAATCTTGTTTTTACTGATTGTATATCCTTGTTTTGCGTAGCAGAAGACATCAACGGACCAGACTCTTGAGGCGCCAGTTCATCTGGCGTGGCGTGCAGACGTTGCTCCTGGCAGTATTGATACATGGAGGTATGTAAACAGTAAAACATTGGCTCATGTTCCCTGGGACTGAAACATATGTACAAAAAAAAAACGTTGAAAGACCTATTAGTGAACGTAGAAAAACGTGATCTGCACGCGAATCCGACACCCCTGGTCTATTAAGATGTGCGGAACTATTTTTACCTGCCAATGGAAGTAGGAATATATTCTGCTGATGTTGTTGCTGTCAAACAGGTTCCACGAGGACATCTTAACAGCCTCCAATATCGTATAGTACTGCAAAAGTACAGAGGCCCTTGAGGATCGAGATGCGCCCTCAGCATATATATACATATATGCTGCAAAGAGTAGACTCATCATCTCGTATCATATGTAATTGCTCTAGAGTTATTTGTTTCCTTTAGGATGTAAATTACCCAAGGAATAACTACTTCCAAGATTTGCCTGGGAAAAAAATAAAATAAAATAAAAATTTTAATCTCATTATCATCTAGATGTATAATCATAGGATTTTTCTCTACCCCCAGGTGATCGTGCAAGTGGCCAGAGCTATCGACAGGAGAATTTTCACTGCAAAGAGGAAGGATACCATCCTGATCCCAACAACTGTCAGATCTATTACAGATGCGTCAGTTGGGGCAATGGAAGTCCTCTGACGAAATTCCAATTTGAATGTGGTCCTGGAACGGTTTTTTCGCATTCCAACGGTGACATTTGCGTTCACCCACGTGAAAGCGAAAGATCAGAGTGCAATGAATCAGGAAATGATCTAGATTCAAATGTGAATGAGCCGAATTATGATCGTGAGGAGTCTCCGTCTGGTTCCTGGGCTACTCATGCCCCAGGAACTTCATCAACTGAATCGCCAGCTGCAAACGAAATTTATGAACCTTCAGTATCATTTAGTCCATCCACCAGTAGCCCACATACCATCAGCAATCATTATCCATCAAGACCATCAACTCCTGCTGCTGCTGCTTCGGGAAATGGTGAAGATGGCTCAGGACAGTCTGGATGCCAACAGGAAGGCTTCCTAGCTGTCCCGCAGAACTGTAAAAAATTCATTCGATGCGTTGACGATGGTCAGGGCTCATATCAGAAATACGAATTCTCGTGTGGCGAAGGAACGGTGTGGGATCCATCGATTGAAGGCTGCAATCATGCCTGGACTGTAAAACGTTCAGATTGCCAAGGTAGTGATTCAAGACCAGGTGGTAGTAGTAGTAGTAGTAGTAGTCCAGGCAATGATCAAAGTCAAGCTGCGGAAGAGAATAAAAATACATCCCCCCAGCAACCGCCTTGTCAAACTGAGAGTCCTCAGGCAACTGGTTATCCTGCTTATCCATCTCCATCTGTTAGTAGTCCCCCTGCAGCTGTTCATCCTCCCTCGAGTGTTGCCACTGCTCCTCCGTCCTCTCCTGCTTATCTTCCATCGAGTCAATCGACATCACAGCCAACACTCGGAGAGTCACCAGCTACCGAGCCTGCGACACCACCTTCTTTCACGTCTTCGCCATCTGATAACAATGCGGCAGAAGGAAATCCTCCGGGACCAAGCTCTGGAGCCTCTGGTGCATCCTCCTGTACTAAAGAAGGTTTCTTCGCAGATCCTAATAGCTGCACGAAGTTCTATCGATGTGTTCAAGCTGATAAGTCACTTAAAAAGTATGAATTCGAGTGTGGTGAGGGCACAGCTTGGGACCAGAGTCTACAGACTTGTAATCACGCATACGCAGTTCCTGGTTGTGGTAAAAATGATGGGGATTCAAGTAGTCAAACTTCATCACCTCACGAAGAAGATAAAACTACGTCTGAATCATCATCTTCTGTAACTACTAGTAGTAAAGATGAGGAGGTGAGTTCACCAACTGATTTACCATCCTCAACTCCATCACAGGGTGAATCTCAGTCCTCTACGACTGATGCAAGCCCCTCAGGAACTTCAAGTACTGAAGAATCCACGATTTCGTTGGGAGCGTCAAGTGAAAATACTCCTGGACCTGAAGAAAGCCCTGAAGTATCTTCTACATCAGAATCAAGTTCAACTACTAAAGAGCCAAGTATTGCTACTACTGCAGGACTCTCGACGACATCAGCTGTAAGCTCTGAAGCATCAACTAGTCAAGAAGAGTCGTCATCTTCGTCTTCACCAACAACAGCTGCATCAGCATCGTCGCCTCGACCGAGCGGATCTCAATGTCAAGATGAAGGATTTTTCACTGACCCTGCAGACTGTCGCAAGTTCTACCGATGTGTAAAGAGCAGTAATGGCTATATAAAATACAATTTCGACTGTGCTCCGGGCACTGCTTGGGACCAATCTCTCTTAACGTGCAATCACATTAATCAAGTAGCTTCCTGCAGCTCTGAGGCAAATGAAATCCCATCAGGCTCTGGAGAGGCAGAGCAGTCAACGGGAAAACCGACGAGTGAATTAACGTCAAAGACAACCACAACGAAGAAAGATGAAGGCAGCACTGAAGCCGATGGTTCTTCATCAGCGACCACCACCAGCAGCAGTAGCAGCAGTGGCCCTACGGAGAGCTCGTCAACACAGAGCAGCAGTGAACCAACGTCTTCATCCTCAAGCAAACCAGGCCAGGAATCCAATGGCTCAGGAGATTGTTCAACATCCAAGCCTTTAAGCAATGGAATAGTCTGCAACGAAGCAGGGTTCTACGGCAATCCAACGCAGTGTGATAAATTCTATCGTTGTGTAGACAATGGCAATGGTTTCAACGTCTACCACTTCGACTGTCCACCAGGAACGATTTTCGATCCAAGTATCAGTGTCTGTAATTATCCGGAGTCTGTTTACCCTGCTAGGGACTGTTCCTCTGGTGGATCCAGCACTTCTAAACCCTCTACGCCCGCAGTATCTACTGAAAAGCCTTCTTCTGAACCATCAACAACGGCTGAGCAAGGTGAAGAGACTCCTGGAACCACAGAGACTCCTTCTGGAACTCTTACTGAATCAACTGAATCCCTGACTGATACCACTGAAGCTTCAGGTTCTGAGACGACTGTTGCAGCGGAAACGTCGACTCCAGGCCCTGGAGAAGGTACTACTGAAGCTCAAACGACTACAGACCAGTCTGGAGAAGCACCAACGACGCCAGAAACGACTGAAAGCACACAGGAAGTCACTAAATCGTCGGAAGGGTCAACTGAGGCCTCAGCTACAACTGAAGCTGGAGCCGCAACTGCTGCTGGAGCCACAACTGAGGCGGCAGCCACAACTGAAGAGTCTACCAGTGCACCAGAGAGTACAACGCCTGAGAAATCAGATGTAGAGTCAGGAATGGTAACTCCATGTCCCATTGGCAACTTGACTGATGAACAAATTGTCCTCGTTTGTCCAACTGGCTTCAGACGTCATCCCAAGTACTGCAATATGTTCTATCAGTGCTCGACTGAGGACGACATGCAGATTAAGATCTTGGTTCTTGGTTGTCCTGATGGGACTATCTTCGATGAGGAGAAAATTAAATGTAATCCAGAGAGTGAAAGCTCACAGCCCTGTAGCACTGAAATAGCTTCAACCAGGTTCTACAGACAATTAGAAAGTACTTCCGTGTCACCTGTAAGTAATTTTGATTAATATAAAAAAATGGAAAGGCCCTGTAGGGAAGAAATGATGATTTATTTTGGCTTTTTTTGTGTAGGTGAGGGTGCCACGTGAAAGTTTATGTCCTGGAGAAGGTCATTATCCTTATCAGGAGGGCTGCAGCAATGCTTTCTACAAGTGTAGAAGAGACTCGCGGAGTCATCTTCAAGGATACTTATACAAGTGTCCAAAAGACTTTGTGTACTGGTCAGTATCGCGACGATGCGAGCGTAAAAGTCGATTACCCATGTGTTCTAAAGACAATTATGAAGATAATGAGCGATTGGATTCGTGGGAGAACCGATGGGAACTCCCGATTGAAGATAATAATTTGTCAGCAAGATCACTTCGTTTCTAAAAAGAAAAAAAAATTGAAATTGTTTCTGGTGCAAATTATCTTCATTTCGAGCGGTTGTTATACTAATTTTCTTCGTTCATTTTCCTAGGATCATTGAAATCATAGCAATTATTAGATGCTTTTGAATCTCCGTACGATTTTATTCACGAATAACGTCTGAGGAGGTCGTGACAACAAAATCGTACGAGATATTCGGGGATTAGTTCGGGTGTGGGCTTTAAATATTTACATAAAGTTATATAATATTTATTCTCCTAACTATTCTCAAGCTGATCGCAATGCTGATCAGGGAAACAAATCAAAAATAATACTTTAATCCCCTCTAACTCCGTAGATATCACGTCTGTATATACTTCTTGTTTGTTCATTGTAAGTTTTTTTTATTATTAAAAAAAAATCGAGTAGATATAGAAATATAAATTTAGACATCAATTGAGGAGGATTTTTGTGTGTGCCTCGTGGACGATTATACTGACTGCCAGATTATGAAGATAAATGATTGACAATAAAAATCGCTTAGTAGTAGTACTTATGCATCACCTTTGTATTTTTTTATCCATTTCACAAAATAAACCAACAGCTGAAGGACATACCATAATAGCAGGATTCAATATTCTGGAGCAGAAGGACAATTCTAATGCTGTGTGCATGTCAAGCACAGGTGACAACCGCAATGTATCATTGGATCTCTCGATGGCTATTCCATAATAACAATCATAAATGGTAACTATGAAAATAGGACAGATTATACTAGCCGCAGTGTGACTAAAATAGAACTCGTCCTTGACTTTAACAGAATGAACGAGTCCCATACATCAGAGGAAATGATTTACCTGTTTCCCAGATAAAAATAAAATTATAGAATAATATTTTATACACGTTCTACAACGTCATATATTTTAATGTAATCTCAATAAATACATAAAATTGACATATGTGTTTATAATAATAATTGATTTTTAATACTCTTTCTATTTAACAAATTGATTAAGTGAAAACACCATTGAAAATAGATATATTTACAAATAGATTGCAGATATTCAAAAAACATTCAACACATTGCAGTAGATATTGTAAAATAAATTCGTGAGATGCCATATACACTTATCATTTTTATTTTGTTTATACGAGTGGAAATATTCGGTATATGGCAGTGCTATACATTCAACTTGATTAAACATTGATCCCAAAGCAATAACATATCCATTGAATGGAGTAAGAAAATTCGTGTGTGTATATAACAACTATTCATGGACAGTGGGAGAGTCTTAAAAAGATTAAAAATAGTATTGTCTCGGAATTAAACTGGAATTATCAGCAGAAAATTATTTAACTAATAGCCATCATTATCAGAAAATCACTGCGTTTCATTGCTGTTTGTAATACCGTTGCAAAAATCTAGAGCAAAATTTAAGGCCCATGTTTAATACATATTATGATTCAATACTCACATGACGATTTACACAGTTAATCGATTACAATTTCTATATTATGATTCTTCATCCAGTCTCTTTTCGAGCAATACGATGTATGTTTATTAATAGTGATGATGCATTCAATTAACTTGCCACTGAAACAAAAATACCCGTATTATTTTAATTCTATAATGAAGCGATAAAAGTATAGATAAGTCAAGATAACTTTTTCATTAAAATCCTTTCACAAAATTGATTATATCTCGACAACTACGTGAGACACGACAAAATCACACAGGACCTTTTTTGTAGAGAATTCAATTCCCTAAAAAAAAGGTTCAATAACATTTTATCGTATCTCTCAAAGTTTTCGAGATATTTGTAAAAATGAAAGTGTCTAAAAATTTTCATAATTTTTCAGTTATCTCCTTTTACCTTCTGTTTATTTAGAGATTGTAAATTATATCTTGATTGACTGTATACCTTCAATCCAGTCTCTCTGTCGGTCGTTGCCATTTCTTGTTCACGTTTTTCTCGTTCAGCAGCTTGTTGTTGTTGACGTCGAACTACGTCAACATTACCAATTCCTCGTGACTCTTGTTCTTGTCTTCTTTTTTCAGCAGCCTCAACTTGCTGTTGTCTTCGTGTTTGCTACGAAAATAAACGCTTTTTTAATAAAAAAAAAATCTCGTCTTTAACAACCAAAGGACACCTCATCCTTATTAAAGACTTCTGTGTTAATAGCCTTAATAATTATTGAGTTTCAAACGAAATGAAAGCTCAATTCTATTATATACACACATACATATATATACACATACATAATAATCAATAATCATCACCATGACAATAATGATTAACCACAAGACTTATTCTCACCATATCAGGCGTTAAATCTTCATAAGAAGACGATTCTTTGCAACAAGATGTGCACATACCCACGACGTTACCCATTTTTCCTCGAACAATGAGGTTATGTTGTTCTCATACAAATGAATAAAGTGCGTAGATTATCAAAGAGGCTCGTTTAATTACTGACAAATCCTCGAATGTCAAGACTCAAGAAAAACACGCAAATATCCAATGTCCACAGCGGGTTTTCATATTTATTTTTATTTTATTGTGGCGACATTATATGAGTGAAGTTGGCTTCAAGCGATTGGCAGCAATGTGGCTCCTATGACGCTAATTTCATGACGCTGGGGACCTTGCTGTTCTCTTTTCATTGAATAAGAAAATTGGGAGCCCGATCACGAATTTTTCTGTTTAACAATATTTAACAATTTGTAAGAATCAAAATGGCTTCCAGCAGGCTAAATATCCTAGTGAGTAGTACAAAAATATTTCTTGCATGATAATGGAATAATGTCTACGTTGATCATGTGAAAAACGTTGAATTGTTGAAGTATTTATCTCAATAAGTATTGTTAATCATGTAGCAAATGTTAATGTTATTTAGGTTATTAATAAACGTTAAATTTGTTTCATTATAGGTACGATCTTTCTCATCGTCTCCAGTCACACACCAGCTCGTGAAGGTGAATGGATTCATTCATTTATTATTCCTCTGGTTATGTAATTATTATGTCCTCTCAGACAATAACGTAGAGCCCCTCCATGTGCGCTTGTCTCTGTTTGCATTGAACCCATGGAGGTTAATTAGCTCTTTCTTTAATTTTTATATTATTTTAGCCACCTCTTCAAGTATTCGGCATTGATGGTCGATATGCCACGGCTCTGTTCTCTGCTGCTAGCAAACAATCATCTCTAGAAGCTGTGGAGAAGGATCTTATAAAGTTTCAGGTATATAATAGATGTTTACAGTAATTGTTATATTTGTAATATTTATGTTGGATGGGTTTTTTTGTTGGATAGGGTCTCTTGAAGACAGAGGCACGACTTAAAGAACTCGTAAAGGATCCATCGATCAAGCGTAAAGCTAAATCCGAGGCATTTAAAGCCATTGGCACGAAAATCAATCTGAATCCTGCAACGTCTAATCTCCTTACTCTCCTCGCTGAGAATGGACGTTTGGGATTACTTAATTCAATTATTAACACCTTTAAACAAATCATGGCAGCCCACAGAGGAGAAGTCGTATGTGAGGTAACGACATCTAAGGCTCTTGACGCAGACGCTAAATCCAAGCTGGAAGCTGCGCTCAAGCTGTTCTTGACTAAAGGACAAACTCTGCTTCTCACAACTAAAGTTGATCCAGCAATCATTGGTGGCATGGTTGTGTCGATTGGCGATAAGTATGTCGACATGAGCATTGCCAGTAAGATCAAGAAATATTCTGATATTATTACAAATGCCGTTTAATTACACTACGAAAATTCTAGATGCAAATAACCGTGGCTCACTGTAGTAATATATGCGTGAAGTGCATTAAGTTTCAATAAAAATGTATCTACAAAGATCTTTTTGCTTTTTCAAGTATAATTCCCATTTTAGTTTTCAAATATTTTCGTCAACATTTTCGACTAAACAATCTTCTGCTCGATCGCTCATAATTTATTGGCCATCGAACGGATGAATTCAGCCTATGCTCGCTGATCAAAGTAAACTATTGACTCGATTTCGTGTCAAAAGGATTATTTTTTTTTCTAATCATAAACGCCCTTCCAAAGGCTCTTTGGATACTCCGAAAATACATGGAATGTAGGACACGCGATAGCTCACACGCATGTATTGATTAATTATGGACATTGATTGATGAGCTTCAAAAACATGAGATTCATGGTTGGCTTGCCTAGCTTGAATAATAGATAAATAGTCCATTTTTCTTTCTCCGCGACAATTTTCCCTCGGGGGATGTGGATCGCCGCGCATTCAAATAAAAGGGAAATGAGACATTCAGGATTGATTGAACGAAAAAAAAAGGAAAAAATTATGTGGGTGACAACCTATCTCCTCGAAGCAGATGCAGATCGAATCCACACAGTTCGAGGACCTGCGCACGTTACGAGGTCCGCTTGCGCGTTGATCGTCTCTCAACTCTATATCCTCGAGCTGGATAAACGAGTCACTCGCTGTCCCGACGGCAGTGCAGTAGCTGTTGACAACTTGTGGCGTGAGGTCTTATGTGAGTTTGTTCATAATACATACATATACACATATATATTGTCATATCCAAGCCAAGCAAGCATCAAGTAACAAGAGGGTAAAAATTTTACAGAGACGACCAGAGAAGGCAAAAGCATCTTGGCACAAAGACGAAGGAGCACAGATCATGAGTCAAGAGGAGAAAACGGGGGAAATACCATCAGTGGTAGAATTAAATGTGGGTGGAGTCTTTTACACAACATCATTGTCAACTTTGACAAAGGAAAAAGACTCTCAGCTATCAGCAATATTTACGGGTAAATCATCAGTCGAGAAAGACGCAAAGGGCAAATATTTTCTTGATCGTGACGGCGTTCTCTTCCGCTATATACTGGACTTCCTGCGCAATGATGCCCTAGCTCTGCCTGAAGGATTTCGTGAGCGTGAACGACTCAGACGCGAAGCTGTTTACTATGGACTGCCTGGACTGGAGAAGGCAGTTCAGGAAGCGAATACTGAGGGCTGTGCTTCAGCTAGATCATTATGTGGACGACGTGGAGTCGGATACATAACTGTGGGCTATCGTGGAAGCTTTGCTTTCGGTCGAGATGGTCTTGCAGACGTGAAATTCCGTAAATTGTCGAGGATCCTTGTTTGCGGACGAGTCGCTCTATGCCGTGATGTCTTTGGCGAGACTCTAAACGAGAGTCGAGATCCTGATCATGGCTTGTCAGACAGATACACGTCGAGATTCTTTCTCAAGCACAGCTTTATCGAGCAAGCGTTTGATATGCTCCAAGAGCAAGGGTTCAAACTTGTTGCGAGCTGCGGTTCTGGGACTGCGGGCGCTGGAACTGAACAACTAAAGCCTGGAGTAGACTCGGAAGAGAATCGTTGGAATCACTACAATGAGTTTGTCTTTGTGCGCGAGTAGATATTATTATCAGAGACAAACTGATATTGAATTTAGAGATATGCGCCTATCGACTCTTGTAGATCATTTTCATCACTCAAATCTTCCAATTTACAAATTCATTGTTCTTCGCGATAAATGGAACTGATTGACCACGGGATCATATCGAGCATATTCGAACGAAGCTTCGGGTATGTTTCTCCTTGTTCTTATTTTTCTGTTATTTTTACGTAAAAGGTATTTTGTATAGAAGATACACAGACACATACAAACAAAAAAAACCAGTACCAAGAATGAAATAATATTGGGAAACAAAAATCAATGAACAGCAATGTTAAATTCTAAATAATTGACGATGAATTTTAGATTTTTTGTGTCCTTTTGAGAGAGCATTCAAATTTATACTGTATACTGTTGTAGATAACACTCTGTTGAGAATTTTGTGCAGTTTTACTGTGTCAAAAGTAAAATAATAATAAATAATAACTGATACTCTGGCTTGGTCATCACATATCTCGACAAAAAAAAAACGTTTCCAGAGCGCCAGTGTGTTTAGAAAAAAAAATCACTGGACAATCACACGATAATAAACACAGTGTATGTATTTCACATACTCTGAATAGAATGTGCAGGGTACGGGTAATGGAAAGGTCAAAGAAAAAAAGGGGCAACCTTTTGTCCATGAGCAACACAGTAAATTGAAGTTGGCGAATGCCACGGACAAAGAGGTAAATCTATTGTAAAGAAAGAGGGATAGCAGACTCTATATATGTGACTTTGAAGTATGATGAAGTCGTGTACTTATACAACATATAT
>JABSMT010051704.1:0-12981 GCA_018902335.1 Eumacrocentrus americanus
AAAAAAAAAAAATAAATAAATAAATAAATAAAGAATGGAAACTAAATACGAAAGAATAATTTGCTGACTGCTAACCAGTTGATTTTGAGTAGTAAATTGTACATATTATCAATAACATGGTATGGTGGCGCAATTTACTGTTAATCCTAGTTGTATTTTTCTTTGAATAAATGATTAATCGATGGAAGTTATTGTCATCAATGAATGTCCACGTAATTCCAAAGTTTATTAAGTCGTCATCATCATGGGTGTGTTGACTAATCCGCAAAGGATTATGTTAAGCAATACTCTAGCATATGATAGCAAGAACTTATAATTTAAGATCGCATCACAACTAGCCATAGTTTTTAATTTGGAAAGTAATTATGTACGAAGACACTGGTATATATTTGACTTTATAATTTCTCTTTTTTATTTTTCGCTGACTAAGGAATGTAGTCGCAGATTCCATAAATTTCTCTCTCGAATCCCATGGTAATGACAGAGCCGAGGATCAAGAGTGCCCCGGCGATGCTGGTGGAGTTGGGTACGTCGCCAAAGAAATAAACTTGAATTACATAAGCTAAAATAATGTCAAGGGAGCGCGTGACTGCGACTTTGCTTGCCCCCTCGATTTTTAAGGCTTTCGTGACGAGTACCTGTCCTGTAAGTCCTGTCGAGGCAACGAGGAATATGAGTCCCCAGGTGCCCCAGTCTCTGGGGAAGGCTTCAATGTGCTGGTGAGCTTCAGAGACGACAAAGAAAAAGAAAACGGCTGAGACGAGGATCCAGGTGGAGAGATTCAGTACAAGAACGGAATAGTGAATTTCAGAGCATTTTCTCATTATAACAATATTGAGCGCTGTGAAAAATGTTGCAAGGATGGCAAAAACGTAGCCCATCACGTCATAGGGCTCCACTCTGTGCATCTGTAAATTTTACGAAGGTATTACTTCACGAAAACGATGATAATCATAATTGAATAGGTGTTAAATAGATGTTACCTGGAAGAGAAACGGTGGCTTAGACACGAGAACAACTCCCCCAAAGAGCGCGCAAATAACAACAATCCTGAGAACTCCACATGGCTCTTTGAGGAAGAGGAAAGACATAACGATGACAATGACTGGTGAACTGAAGATTATAGTTGTCGCATCACCAAGAGGGAGTTTTCTGAAGCTGTAGTACAATAGTGCAAGCGTCATTCCACCCACTAGACCCTAAAGAAATTAATTTTGTCAGTAAATAAATTCAATATCGTTTAATGCGCCTTACTCAATGTTACTTACTTGGAAGTGAATTAACACCCGTGAGCCCTTTGGTCCAGAGATATTCTTCCCGTGTCTCACGGCTGCAATAAGCATTACCAAGATCTGCAGGATTGCTCGAATTCCAAGTAAGACCATGGGATCGACATTTTTGATGGCTTTAACGAAACCTGAGCTGATGGTGAAGAAAGCTCCCGACATGAAGGCGAGAAAAATGCCAAACCACTTGGTGCCATCCCGATAATTTGCTATATTGTTATCAAACTGCTCCGTGTGCTGATAGGCCGGATGAATACTGTTGTACGAAGTCGTTGAATCGATGTTGAACTTCATCGTCGGCTCCCTTCACGACTTCTGGATCCGAGGAGTCACGCGCGAGTGGCCAGCGTCCATCTGATATCCGCTTCACGATTAACATACTGATTTACATGCTGCGAAAGCTTAACGAGGATTATAGTGACGTTCGTCTACAGAAGACGAACGCGGGGCAAGGTAACAGAGAGATTCATGATCTGTTTAAACGAAAAAGGGTTACGCAATGAACGAGTAAGATGGTTGCGAATTGAAATAACGGAAATCCCAAATAAATTAATTGTACCATGTATTTTTTCTATTGTTACTGCTTCTTTGTTATTAATTGCTTTACTATTCTAGTAAAATGTTAGAAAATTAGCCATAATCGTCTCAAAAAGATATAGAAAGTGTTTTTCTTCGGTGGAAATTAGTCTTTGCCAAAGGTGAGGATAGTAGATGGCTGATCAATTCTGTAGAGGCAATCAGCAATATTGAAATATCCCAGGTACTCTACAGTCTCTGGCGTCGTGTCAATGTGATAATGACCACCTTCTCCATGATGGCTGAAGCTGTGAAAATGCTGGACACGAAGATCGAGGTCGCTCGCAGTGGAGACAAAGTCGCCTACTGCGATTAAAGGTGCTGACATGTCGTAGAAGTGTAGCCACTCGTTGAGGGATTTTCTAGTGTTCACAGGCGTTGCCGAAAAGTCAGCCATTACGTGCTGCTTGGCTTTGCCTTCTTTCAAAAGGAATGTTCCACCTAGACCTGTTTCAAGAGAGCATACTTGATAAGTAACATGTTAAAGAAAGTGATTTAATCAATCTTGGTAATATAATAAATATATTTACCGACTAATTGATTTTTATAGCGAGCGGCCAGAGCTTGCTGCATAGTTGCAATGAAGTCAAGCTCGCCTGTACGCTCTTTGGCATGAACCTTCAGGACCTTTCCTGGTTTTCCTTCCGAAACGAAGAGGTTTGCCAACAATGCGAATCGAGTGTCTGATTCAGCACATTGCTGTAGCACACACTGGTCTTTATCCCCTACCCAGGCGAGTCTTGTCTCATTTTTCAGCTCATTTGGAGACACGACCACGTTCATCATCATCTACAGAGAGTGAAGCAATGAATAATGTCTCTTAACAATGAATTTGATGATTATTTATTGTCTTTTCTTACTTCACAATTACGTGAGAGTTGAGGCCATGGTCCAGCGCCTGCTCCAATGACAAATACTTTCTCATTGTAATTCAAACGTGGCAAAATCGTTCGAATATCATACACCTTCTCTCTTTGGACTAATGGAAGCAGAAAGGGAGGTCCTCCTACTTCAAAAATGGCTTTTGACTTGCCACCAAGTCCTAAGAAGTTAAGGGATTATAATTTTATTAATTCTAGCTATTTTTGCACTCCCAGAGGTCATATGGATAGATACCTGGAGCTGCCAGTGTGAATGGTGGCTTTGTTAAGTCTGGGCAATCAACTACATCCACAGAAACTTCAGCAAAGTTTTCCAGCAAGGCTGGAGTAACAACTGAAACAATAATGAATGTATACTATTATCTGTAATGTTATTAACTGCAAAAATTGCACACCGTTCTTGATTTCATCGAGTGATGGAGTGAATAAAGCTCTCTGGTCGATTTTTAAATCTTCGGCAGGCAAAGAAGCCATTGCAGCTGGAAAATAACAATCCTTATGAGTATTTACTGTACAATTTAATCTAAGAAATACAATAGATCTTTATTTCGTAATTTACCTCTCTTATATAATTTAAAAGGGACAAAAAGGACGTTTTTCCGGACGAATAAAAGGCCAAGATTCATCCGATTGTTGGATCAGGAGCTACTTCGATTTAAAAATTGCTGCGTACCTCAAGTAAACGAGGAAAATGAGGTTAGAAAAAGTTCAAATGCTACAGCGTCACTGTCAGGCCACTTGGTGCATGTTTCATTGCATTCCTCTGCAATCTACATATTTATTCTACACCTTATCAATTATCTTTGCTGTCAAGTTGTTATTATGATGATAAATCACATGATTATGGAACTCCAATTGGAGGACTGTATGTTTATCTTTTGTCAAGGTCAGTTGGCTCATTGGCTGCTATAGGTCACGGTTCTGATCATAATCATCACAATATTTTCCTTCTGCGCCGATGCTGCCATTTTCTGACGTCATCGGGCTATGGCTACAGCGCGAGTGATTTGAATCGTTTCTCATCAACGACAGAAAAATGAGACTTGTTCTTTCCTCTTTTCGCATTTTCCCCAGACAAGGAGTTCATCAGTAGTGTGTACACAAAGCTGTACCTTGTTAGTCTTACTGGTGCAAAAATATATTCAATGGTGTAAGCTATTTGTTAATGCAAAAGCTTGGCTCGTCGTTCTATATGCAGTGAGAACCCACTTAGAGTCATTGTCGAGGTTACAAGGAACTCGAGTAATTTAATTAGAAAGGTCGTGTCCGGCTCTCGGAACTTCTCATTATTACTCTGAGAGACTCCTGTAGCTGCTGATGCCAGGCCGAAAGGCAAACGTCGTTAGGTTACTTGAATAATAGAATTACGTGATGCGTAGGACACTCGTTGATGACCAGATGTCTGAAAGAAAATAAGGGAACGAATGAATGGATAATGTACAATTAATTCCATTTCTGTATAGTATATCTATTTTTTATTCTTGTAAGTGCGATTGAAATACTGTTACATCATGGGAATGGTGTACGATCGACAATAGTTTTTGCTAGGATGACGATTCAATTACACTATTTCTATTTCTTAATTTGGCCGGACTAATTCGCCACACTATGATTTTTTTAAATATGCTCAATTATCGTCATACGAGTTATATGATGCGTTAATACTATCGTTTATTTTTTTGTCTCTTTATTTCTATGGATAAGATGGGTATAATGATAGGTACTGGGTAATATAGCCTCCGAATATTTTCGATATTGCCAGTGTAAAACGTGTTTTATAGTTATCTTAAATGAAAATTCTTTTTCTTGAGAAAATGAATAAGATGAACTATATAACATGTCTTAGTGAAGTTATAAAGAACTTAATGGCGTTATTTTGCGTTATAGTTGAAGTATGTGCGCCTTAAAATTATCAAATTACTGGCAAGCTACCTTAATGTGTAAGAAAAATACCTTATTTTTAAATAAACCTTAAAAAACGAATGACTATACATTCAAATAAATAATAGTACATGTACCTCTTCCATTGCTTAACATTTCACGCTGAAATAATTCCATAATACTTATCGTCACTTTCATAAATTATTTACAAGTAAATAAACGCCACAGTAAATAATTACAGACCATTCGGTGTACCAATAATGCCGTGGTGGGAGTAAAACAACAAAAAATCTACATTTTTTTTTGTTTTAATAACAATTATACGGTGTCCTGAGTAAACTATCTATTATAGCACTTAGGTATTAATTTTTCATACATACACACGCTTTCATATCCTATGCATTCATACTGACACAGCTCAGGAGCTTCACGCAACGCATTAAGTGCGTTTAACTGTTAGGTATGTGTTCATTTGCTCTCTCGTGAAGATATAAATCGACTTCGTGCTAATTTTCTTCAAGTGTGCAAAAATTTGCCAAAATCTGCAGAACTTAAAGTCAAATGAATATTCTAGAAGTTTGATCTTTAATGAATCTCAATTTTAATATTTAAAAATCTAATTCTACGGGGGGAGGGATTACATGTAGCCCTCGTTAATCCATATTGTCCTGCTTCAAATTCTATCTGTTCCTTCGAGTGTCTCAGAGATTCTCTTCAATTCGCTTTTTCCATTCTCTCTCTGGACATCAAAGGCATTTTTTGAAGGCATTTATTTTATTCTATTATTTTCTCTTTGTTGTATTGTCACGAATAGTCTATATGCCCTTGCTTGTTCTCTATCTTCCTCAATTTTTTTTTCTTTACATCCATTTTTATACTTATTCGATTCACATAAAAATCTCGTATAAAAAACAATGACAGTCCAAAATTTTACGTGGCAGTTATAAAGCGCCTTTCTTTTTTTCTCTCCAACTACAGCTATCGTATACAGAAAGTTTTAGATTTTTTTTTTGTTTCATTTGCATTTAGAAAGATAAATAAGGTTGTATTACAATCGGTTCCCTGCTTTTCTTTGTTAAAAAAAAAACATTAATTCTCATTTTTATTGACAATCTTTGTCACGCGAGAAAAGGAACACTCTTTGGATTAACAATAGTCCAGTCTCGTTTCTAGATTAATATAATGGACAAAACTCATGTTTATAACATACAAGTATCAGAAAACGCAGCAAAAAGTGTGCGTAACATTGTGGTATTTATCTTTGGAGTCTAAATATTCCAAAAAGAAAAAGAGTCTCAAACTCCCCAAGCTCAGCAGCGCTTTGAAATAAAAATTGGCCCATTGGATTTCAAGACTGTCTTGAGTGTAGGCAGTCGAAAGGTCCATTACCCAATGGCACAGCCCTCTGAAAGCCTCCGCCAGCGAATCGATCGAGCAATAAATTTCCCCGTAAAATTCGACACAGTCTATCCTCTCAGTGGCTTCGTAAAGTATCTTCTCTGGAGCTTCTCGGTCGGATCTATTTTAAACGGCGAGAATTCGCCGAATCTCTCTGGATCCACTCTGGTCCATCTCTCTCGAATCTAGCAGATGGTTTCCAACGGCGCGGTTTTGGTGCTCGGATTTTGCGTCACGCTGTCTCCCATGCTCGGCATTCCGTGACTCGTCGTACTGAGGCCGTTACCCTGTCTTCCGGCATTTGCTCGGGGATTCCTGTTGAAGAGTCTCTTCAGACCAGCGCGTACCTGCGGCTGCCAGCCGACGACGATGAAGATGAAGAGACCCTGGAGAGCGTTCAGCAGATCAGTGAAGTACCAAAGGTACGTGGGACCACCAATGGCCCAGGACATGACATCGGCAATCCAAGTTACGCCCATAACAATCACGAGTTTTAGGCAGACACGACCAAGAGCAGCTCTGAAAAAATACAATTCATCTATTAGTTGAATTAGACACACTCTCAAGAACTTTCTCAATATCATCTAGTCTATACCGTTATGAGTCATACACTCATAAAGTCGTAACCAATGCAACCAAACCTATTCTATTTTCGTATAGCATCTTTAATTATTATGAATGACTGGCGGTTACGCCGGAGGGTGGTTAAGAGTACCAACGAAGAGGAATCTTTGAAGGGAAGAAGAAGAAAAGATGAGTCTCAGGATTCACGGTTCAGAAATAGCGGAGACTGTAAGCAGTGGTAGCAGCAGCAACAGCCGTGAAGCGAGAGGAGGAAGATGATGATGATGATGATGATGATGATGATGACGATCAAGAGTACGACGACGACCACCGGGAAGAGAAACATTGTTTCGAGTTAATTTGCCTCGCCTCATATTCAGCTGCTGAAGTACTGGGTAATTAAATTGGTCTGGTTTTTAAAGAAAGAGGATACATTAACGCTGAGATAATTAATTTTCCCTTTGATGTCAACATGTTTACACAAGACGAAGATCCCATTTTGCAGTTTCTTTTACTACAAGTCATTTCGATAAATATAAATGCAATATTTCTCCGGGACTAAAGTTATTTGTTGATGATCCATGTATTAGCTATAAATAAGATTTTTTTCTTGGCGCCACTCGTGGCCAATAAACAATTGGAAGCTTTATTAATAGAATTCCTAACAGGCATCATCGATGTCAACTTATAATATAAATACATACAGAAAAAGGAGAGATGCAGTATAAAAATAATACTTTTATCGTTTATGTCGAGTGGAAATGACGACTCTTGCCATTCCAAAAGTGGGCAAAAGGCCTATACACAGCAGAAGGGGTGCAAAGGGAAGACGAGATTCGTGTCTACACTAGTCTACAGTGTCTCGTGGGCGGAAAGGCGAAACACAGATTTCCACTTGGCAGTGCACGAAATCGAAGGAAGGGAAACTGCGAGTAGTCGAGAGAAGAAGATGCGGCCAAGTCTCATCAGAGACCATGAAAGAAAATGGTCGAGAAGGGAAATACTGACACGAGGGAAAATAATTCCCGTTATATTAGAAAAACCGTTATATAATTTTTCTTTATCTTGTTTCCACTCGAGTTTCATATCTCTCTGTCTTCGTTACGCCAACCAAGATGGGAAACTGGTGTTATCTTCCGATGTGTGTAATGGGAAACCATTCGATTTGATCGTAGATCTAATTTGAACAAGTCGATTCAACATCCATTCCGTTTATCCTCGTTTTTTTTCCTCCAATTCCAAAGAATATTTTCCCGTTATATCGCACCAATTCGACGCGTTCTGTGCGTCGTCAATATCAATTGGGCAATGCCTGTAGATCGCGAGCTTCGATGCGGCCAAATGGAAAATAACGACTCAAGAAGAACCGATTCGTCGCCGTCGTTGTACGACGTCTGCGCTTTTTCTGTTATATAGGTACCTTCACGCCCCAATGGTGGAGCAAAAAATAAGTCAAGTTTCTCTATGGAAAAGTGTGATGCGACACGAAAATAACTTGGGAAAATATCCTCCAAGTTTTGAATCCCATTATACTTATATATATGTACAAATATGTTTCTTGAGAATACAAGAATGGAAGAGGGGTATTGAAATGCAAAATGAAACAGGGGAGGCACTGATACATCAGAAATATCAGTATTAGATATGAATTAATAAGCAAAAAAAGAGAAACAGCGAGATGAATTGAGGCGTGCTCTCGTTTGTTTGATTAACTTGGATTGGCCTTGAGAAGCATTTGGCCATGGCCTTGAACCAGTGATCTAAAATTTGTTGGATGTGGTTTCAAAACTTCCTGGAGGGTGCGTGAGCTACGATTGAATATCGAAATAGAAGCGTGATGGTATGTACGAGCATTTATGGTCCTCCAAAGCCTGGCGCAACTTTTATTGCACCTATAACGTGGAGATTCACTCTATGCTTTTATTTCCTCTTGAAGCAGTATTCGCAGATGAGCTCAAATACCACAGTCTTTTACTCTCGGAATGTGTTCCTGTAAAAAAAGTACAGAGCGGTGAGAATAAAGTGAGAATGGAGAAGTTATAATAGTGTTGGATGTTGAGTGATGCACAAAGAAAATATCCTCAAAGTATCTAGGTAATTATATTTGACTTTCTAGTCCTAGAGAATGACACGCTGAATTTATTTTAGGAATTGCATTCAAGAGGTATTCGAGAATTGATAATGTAAGAATAGAACATGTTTATTTATCACAAAGGGTAAATACACACCAAGTGAATGAGAAGATGAAAGTTTTTTCAGACTTCGAGAAACACATTTTTTGTTCCCAGTCAGTAGAAAAAGCAGAGCTGGATACTCCAAGGACGATGGAAATTGCAGGAGAACCAGTCTAATTTAGCTACATGATACTCCACGACCTTTATGAGTTGAACATCCTGCTTGTAATTTTTATTATTTCATTAGTCATCACCTTTCAGTTGTGCTCTTGACGAATTCACCCTTCCAGAGTCCACAGGTCAGTTCACGAGCTGTCGCTATGAAGAACATGACGTTGATGGCCAGGAGAACTCCGATTGGTCCATAGAAATAGGCCAAGATTTCAGTGTCACCTAAAAAAAATAAAAAAAACATTAAAAGACTATCTGTTGTGTAGTTACCTTGAAATACTTGATGGAAGGGCAGATTACATAGCAACGTGGAAGCAGCTGGGATCGAGAAACAAGACCAGAGCACAAGCATCGAGATTCTTGACTTCTAAAATTAAGCTTCATGAATAGTTGGACGATGCTGTCTCTCTCTCGTGGGTTTAGGCCAGTTCAATAATAAACCTACGATCGCTTGAATGATGCCGAGGTTTATCTATCTACCTATATACTATATAATCTTACTAAGGAAGCGAAAGAGTATCCGTTCCTAACACCGGAAGTTATCCCATCATACATGAACTATAAACAAATGTTTCCGGAGACATTGAATATTCTATATGAGGATACAATATTGTACATTATTTAGTATATCGATGTCAATATATAGCACACTGTTGAGCTTGCAATTCGTTGCAATTAGTGTCGTTCAGTAAATCATTTGAATAAGTCGATGGTGGAACGTTAAATGAACTACTCGAAGCTAGCTTATGCTCCAACCACTTGAAATTCCACGCTTCAAGCATCCAAAAGCATCCGTAGCTATAGTTTAAGCTGGCTTTACTGGTTTGATCTCCATCATTAGAGATCAAGAAATAGTCCAACTAATGCAACTGTCTGCATTAATGAAAAAGTATTTTGATTCTTTGAAATTACAGAGCTAGCTCATCTCACCAACTTCTCTGCTTTGCCTGGGCACGCGTGGATGCCACGGGAACTTTATTTATGGGTTTGTTTTGCGGTCTCGTTCTCTTGGTCTCTCCTCCCTCATACCGATAAACGGCCGCTCGACCTCGGTGGGATTCTCCCCACAGCGGAAAAGCGTGTTCCTGGCAGATTGCAGTCAAGCCACCCCGGGTTATGGCCTCCGCCAAGGGGTGCTTCGGCTTCTCTCTTTTTTTTCATCCAGTATGTCAACTCAAAAAAGACGTATCATGCTTTATATCTTCTTAGTTCCAGCGCTAATATGTACCTCCTTCACCTTTTCTATCAAAATCATTTCTCTAATAATGAAACAAACCATTTCCTGATGAGGGACTGATTGTCAAGGTATATATACTGAGATCTGGATATCTGGAGGCAGCCAAACTTGCTATGATGTTTCTATAGTTCCCCATTAGCCTAGTAGTTGCCTGTCTTGACTTTGCCTGATGCCTGGGTGTTAAGCAATGGGTTTGGTAGGTATATAGTCGAACAGTTTTTGGCGAATCGCCAACAATAGTTGTTTCGGGCGCGGTTATATCTCACTCCATGGCAACCCATAACAAACATAAGTGAATTATACCCACGCGTGCCCGGCGCCCGATACTTTATGGCTCTGCCGTCAAACTCGATTAGCAGACCAGCCCCAACCTCGTGCGGTCTTCTACGCCCTTTGCTCCCATGCATACACACAATTTCCATGTCTGCCATCAGACTCATCGAGTATTTCACACGCACCAGAGACGTTCTCCTATATCAATCGTCGAGCCAACTCGATAACTACTCTCACTAATGGTGGTACGGCTTGTAAACAAATTTCAGAAATTGCTCTCAATTTTTTTTCCTTCAATCAAGATTGAGTTGGTAAATGGAAAAAAAATATATATTGGATTGGCGGAACTACACTATATAAATTGTCCTCAGGCGATGGTACCTGGAGGGTGAAATCAACGAAGGTTAGATAGTTAGGGGTTTATCGAGGAGGGACAGGGTGCGTTTCCGAGCAATTTATTTCGGATTATCGGGTGGCCTAAGTGGGCATACCTGGCTTGGAACCCCTTGGACTTGAGGCCTAGACAGAGTTTGACGAGTTAAAAACAGTTTAACGTAATTATTTTGATTGAACGAACTGGAGACACGCTCGGACACGGTGTTATAGCCCCTCGGGAGATGCGTAGACCATGCTCCTGGGTATATTTATATGTATGTATATATGTATAGATGGGGTGAGAGAGAAGAGTGCGTAGAGCACGTAATGAAAGCGCTCGGCTAAATTATCGAATGCCAAAGCCGCGAATGAATTCGAATCACCCTGGCGATATTGCTAGTATAGAGAGGGGTGTACGCAACCCCCTGGCGCCTCGACACCATTATTCATTGTGTGCACGTGTACCGAAACGTGCACTTTTCATCTTTCCACTCCTCCCATTTTGACCTTTTAAAAATTAAAAATCAACCACATAAAAAAAAATCTTTTTAATTATATTTGAACGACAATTTACTATTTTTTTTTCTTCTAATTGGAGAATTATACGAGATACAATAATAAAACATATCCGTTTTTTGTAGGAAATTAAATTCTCTATTTATATTTCTGTCGTTAAGCGGTAAAAGGAGATAAGTCGATAATTTATCGAAAATTTTGGCCATTTCTATTTTTCTAAATATCTCGAAAACTATAAGAGATACAATAAAATGACTATAGACCTTTTTTGTAGTAAATTGAATTCTCTACAAAAAAGGTCTCATGCATTTTTGCTGTATCTCGCATATTTTTCGAGATATCGTGAATTTTGTAACAGATTTCCGTGAAATTTTTTCATCGACTTATCTCCTTTTACCGCTTCATTACAGATTTTATAAAAGCAATTTTGTTGAGTGAATCGCGGTTCTACTGCAAATGATGTTTTTTTTGTGATCATCTCTGTTAGGTAAACTAGACCTATTCTAATCGCTCTCATGGTTCAGCGAATCCGTATACCTAATCCCCAGTAGATTGCGTGTGCTGGAAAGTATACTCTTTGGATTTAGTGGTAAGTACTTGCAGCTGTTGAGGTAAGGGAGGAAGGAGATGACAATGAGAACGACAAAGAGAGAAAAGGCGAGTGTCTGTGTGTATGTGTGTATGCAGTAGTGGTTTCGAGGCCCCCAGGAAGAAAGTGAGAGTGAGCGAAACAGAATTATATATGTATATACATATAGTTTCGCACACGGGCCAGCATGCTGGGGTTACTGGGGGTTAGTTAGAGCGGCTTGGCTGACTGGCGCCACGTTTATCTCTCCACCCCATCGTCTCCGCTCGTGATACACTACACGCCCAACAACGCTGCTAGCTTTTCGAGAGGAGAAAGAACACCCTCTCTCGCGCAGATTTATCCTCCCTTCCACCCTGCAGTGACTGTCCCCGCGACGAAACAACTTTGGCCGCCCCTGGGACACAATTATCCTGATTTACAGCCGCAAGAATGACTTCATTTTCACAATTGTCGACTACTATGCAGAAAGAAAATAAAATAAAAAAAACATTTTTTTTGTAATGTCAACCCGTTGAATCGGAAATCGTTTCACAGTTTTTCGCTGCTACAAATTGTTCCTTTTCTTTTATTTTATTTCTAGATTTTTTTTTTTTTATAAAAAAAAACGCATGCTACGAAAAATATTCTGTATACTGGTCGATAATCCGTTGTACTGGATAATGTTTTTTTACTTTTTTTTTTTTTCAGGGACAGAGAAGATGAATGTACAGTCATTAGAGGCGGAGGTACACGTGTGTTTTGGGGATTACACTATGTGGGGGTGGATTATGCGTCTCGTTAAACAACCGCTTACTATCCGATACCTCGTGTATGCATACATTCTTATTGTTGAGGATGATGTGGATACTACCCCTGAGATAATCCCCGGCACGTGAAGATCTATGTGTGGGGATGTAGTTGGGCAAAGCCTGATCATCCTCTTAATGGGTAAACGTGGAAAATATAAAATTAATTTATTCCTATGTATATTTATATATCTGTAGTGAAGCGATAAAAGAAGATAAGTCGAGATAACTTTTTTATTAAAATGTTTTACAAAATTGATTATATCTAGAAA
>JABSMT010051715.1:0-12949 GCA_018902335.1 Eumacrocentrus americanus
AATAATTAAACATACATGTAATTTTGGCATTGATCTTGCAGGAAGCTGAGAGCTCGGTTCAAAATTTGCCGTGAAAATCGAGAAGCCGCACCATCAGGCTCGCCTCTATCGCATCTCTTTCTCGTCTCTGTTATCACGCAGGTTCTAAAGTGATGATGTGAACTACAAGGCACAAAAGAAGATTAGACGATTGATAGAAAAAAAAAATATTGAAACAAAATATTAATAAATGACTAACCAGCAAAGACTTGCACGAGCCATTTCGCCCTTAGAAACTTCACCAACCAGAGCTGAATACTCATTTCCACAGTGCTGGGACTCAGTTACTGTAGCTTTAAGACAACTGGCGTACTGGAGGTATTCTGTCAATCATTGGGAAACTCATTCTCATCAATATTGTTTTCTTTAGTGAGAAGAAATATTTGAAGAAATAATTTTACCAGTTTGATAAGTAGAAACTGAACACATTTGATGGACAGATGCTATAGGCGCTTCAACGGCTGCATTGAATTGATCTCTTCTTAGCTTCGAGAAGCATCGATCGATGTAGCTTCTAATACAGTCGACAAAGCTCGACCATGTTCTGCAATTAATTATGATAATTAATTTCATTTAATTCAGCACTTCGGAATGAGAAAAAAGCAATTTGTTTACCTGCAAACCATGTCAATGTCTCTCATGTTATCCGGAAAAATTAGAAGAGGATCTTTCAATAAAGGATCCGCAAAAGCAATACATTTTTGATTATCCTCTCTCTCACAACCCTGACTCACAACACCGTTCACCAGTGCGTCTATTCAATTAAAGAATTATTTAAAAAATTATTTATCTTCGTGAAAATAAATTTATAAATCTGTCATTAAGCGGTGAAAGGAGATAAGTCGTTAAAAAAGTAAATTTCATTGAAATTTTTTACAAAATTTATTATATCTCCGAAACTATGAGAGATAGGGTGAAGTTGCATTAGACCTTTATTGTAGAGAATTTAATTTCCAACAAAAAAGGTCTAATGCAATTTCGTCGTATCTCGTGTAGTTTTCGAGATATCTTGAAAGATCTGCATAAGCGATTTTGTTGAGATAAAAAATTTGTTAAAAACAAAAATGATTATAACTCGCGAACTATGCGAGACACGACAAAGATGCATATGACCTTTTTTGTAGAGAATTTGATTTCCTATAAAAAAGTACCTATGAATTTTTTTCGTATCTCTTATAGTGTTCGAAATATTTGATGAAAATGAAAATTTTTTGAATTCGTGATTAATTGTCGACTTATCTCATTTTACCGCTTACAAAAATAATTTTACAAAAATACTTACTGATTAATAAAAGACTGAGGGCTATTGGTTGACCTTTCATTATGATTGCTGATAAATCGGTACTTTAGAAAGCCTATTAAAAAAATAAAATGACAATTGACATTGAGAGGGCACGAAGCGTGTAACGACAGACAAAAAGGAGAATACAATAAGATCTAACAGGTGCGATATTGATCCCCACATGTCTATGTACTCTAGAAAGTTATAGATATAACTATATCCATATAGCTCTTTATAACTATTCATCTATCTCTCCAGTCAGAAAAGTAATGTCGATAAGTGCTTAATGGGTCAATTCTACAAGGTCGAGGATAAATATTTGATTGTAAGAACTATAGAATCAATCAACTCACTTGATATGACGTTGCAATATCAAAGTCAAGGAGTTCCACTAGCAATCAATGTCTTTAATTAATTTTTTTTGTCTTTCAGGCAAACGAAACCAAAATTAATCATCAACAAATGATGATTTTAAACAAGAGCGAATGGAGAGTAATTTGCCAAGCGGTGTCGCCTCATTATATGAACATTTCCGCGCGCAGGAAAAGACAACAAAGACCACACCTGAGTGCACCCAGTGAACCATAAGCTACTGCGTGAAAAGCCCATCCGCTGATTAAATTCCAGCTTTGTAATTATACATAACAAAAAAAAAACTAATTTTTACTACAAAATAATTCGTTGAAATCCAACTAAACGAAAACCTTGCAACTTATATAATAGGCCGTAGATCGATATTAATAGTCATTAAAAAGTCTTCATATACATTCATAATCTGCTGTCTAGTTTATGTTCTCAGTCTATAAGTTTATATCCATTTCTTATTCGTCAAATCGGCGTTTAAGTCACAAGGTAAAAGCCTTGACTGTGGAGTATCACCGATTTTCCAGCGCTTGTCCTTCATATTCATCAGCAAAATAATTAAATAAAAATAGAATAAAATTAATGAGAAATATTCACAGATTTTTTTTTTTTCTTTCAGGGCATTCCTTCACGCTCAGGGGAAGTAATGAGAAGGGAATAAAGAAATTTACATTTGCGGTCGATGCCTAGACAATGACTGATGGTAGCACACCACCGTTCTAGGATCCATATAGATCATTATAAAAAAAATTAATTAAAAAAACCGAATTCACGCAAAAGACTTCGCACAAAATTCCATAACAAAGTGATATATCTTACCAAAAGCACCGGATCCGCTGCGGTAATCTTCAATAGTATCTTTACTCAAGTATTATTAATTAAAATCAAGATAACTCTATTAAATTAAAAGAAATTTATATACAGCGACGCGTCTTGGATCGATAAAGAAAATGCGAATAGCTTGCAATGTCGTTGATTTCAACTTGAAGATTATTTTGTAAATGTAGAGCCAGTGCAATCCGTTCGTGTCGAGCCACGGTGGAGAACTGGCCAGTGGCCGGTGGATTTACACACCGTGGAACTGACGTTGTAAAAGTATCGTCCGGCGTCGACCCTTCCCTGTAACTAGTCGCGTTTGTCCAGGTGTTTAATGTCCAGAACTCACTGCTTCGTAATCGATTGTACACGCAGATCATTCGTTATGGGCCGAGGCAAGACGTATATCATTTTTTAACTTCTTTGACCTCTTTATAAGACATAGAAATACCTCCAGCAATAAATAAATGATTTACTAGTCTTTAATATTAAATTTAAAATAATAACTTGAATCTTCTCTGCTATAATCATTTGGATTGCTTTCTATATTTATACGTAAATAATTCGGTGAATATGTAAGCGAATTACGTGACAAGAGCGCGGCTAATTGCTTGAGGGAAAATGCGCCGGCTGTGAAGTAAGAGTGAAGCTAATTCTCCGTGGAACGCAAAGAAGAAATATGTATGCATGTAAAAAAGTATAATGCATATCGTCAAATATATATATATATATACATGTAAATGCAGAAAATATTCCAGACTTTTTTGATTTATAGCAGTCATACGCTGAAAGCTTGAATATTCTATTTCTAAACGTCCTTACATCCTTTCGTGCTCTACATCTCCACCGACATACATCTGCCCCCTTGTCTGACCTAATAATCTGAAAGATTATCTCTCATATAGTGCAACTATAAAGTCCAGAAATAAAGCGATCGGTATTCTTGAACTCCAGTAATTCATTCCGCTTGCCCCTAATTACCGCTATATGTAGACATTTACTCTAATTCTTATTAGAAAGTTCCTTTTTGTTATGCTGCTGTGAACATTGTTAACGCGTTGAACGCAAGAAAGAAAAAGAAAAAGGAAAAAATATATATATACTATGTAACCATATCTCTCTACAACGAACTTTATGGAGTTTAATAAAGCGTGATTGCTCGCGCGGTCATTCAAGTCCCTCAATTGCAAGGCGCGTGGTGAAAAAATTGTCACCTATCGTAGCAGAGGTACAGACGATTCTAATTGTACAATAGTATATAACTGCGTGATAGGAAATGCTAATGATTTTGGGAAGCGATTGTCGTGACGGCAACGCTCTGGTGAATATGCCATTGTCATTATATTATATGTGTATATTTTTTTTCTATGAAAAAATCTGAAATGTATATGACCTCATCCACCTATAAAAGAAATTCATGTAACGTTTGTATTGTTGCATTGAAAGATTTTTCCATTAAGCCTATCTTTACTTTTTTTTTATAGGAAATTAAATTCTCTATAAAATTGTTTATATGCCTATTTAAATTTATTGTTATTCATTGTTCAAGACGAGAGTTCTAGAACTTGTAAATATTGCGGACAGCTTCGTTTAAATTTAGGGCAAAGGTAAATTTAATTCTAGGAGTCTGGAGGATAAAGTGAATCATGGTGTACGTTCATATCAGAATATGCAAAGTAACGTCCGCATAGCTTTTGAATCAAAGTGTGCTAGTGCTGTTCGTTGTAAGTTAAGACGGTCAAGCAGGGTCGATAATCTCTCGCTCTCTCTCTCTCTTTCTTGGGTCAGCTAACGCTTGACACGCAAGCCTTGCAGAGAGACCAACCCTTCTTGTCTAGGAGCACTAGGTGATTTTTTTTACGATCCTCTGAAGAAAAAAAATGAGGCCACGAGGATAATTTTGTAGCTAGAAATCATTATCAGTCATGGGTTTATATTTTTTTTTTGAATTTTCGTTGATGATTCAATGGAGATTTGTGTATGTCAAGCGTTGTGGTGCAATAACTATCGGCTGTTAAGATGTGATTGCAGAAAATTGTAGTAAGCACGCGAGTTTTATCGAACGGTGACACTTTCTTTTACTTAGTTTATTGTTTCTGAGACGAGAAGAAAAGATCATTGATACGTTTCGAAGACTATTTTGGAGTAATCTAAAGAGTAAGACTGTCTAGATATTATCAGTTATAAGAACTTTATTTCTTTTTTTTGGATTTTTTAGAATTTATTTTATTTATTAGACGTCTACACCCCAGTTTATTCATTCTCCTCAGAGCGAAGGCGAGCATTGGCGTTCGTTACCCGAATAGAAAGCTGTTGAGCACGTTCAACGATGGCTTTTCGTTTCTTGCTGCTTACAGCGTGGGCAATTTCCGCGCAGAATTTGCGGTTTTGCATCATCAGGACTTCGAGTTCCTGAAAACAACATTGCAATGATTAATCATTGATCAAACATAGCAGCAAAGACATCTAAAGACTTGTAATTGTTATTTAATTAATTACCTTAACATTGTGGACGAGAACCTTTCTGAATCCAGTTGGAAGCATGTGACGAGTCTTTTTGTTGCTTCCATAACCGATGTTTGGCATCAAGTACTGTCCCTTGAAGCGCCTACGAACTCTGTTGTCGATACCCTTAGGCTTACGCCAGTTACGCTAGCAAAAGAAATAAAATAACGATTATGATCAATAATAAACAAAGAAAGTAGATAAAATACAAGAGACGAACAACAAAGACAATAGATTTTTCAACGATTGGAGTATGTCAATAACATAAGGAGAGGTTATGGTATACCTTGAGCTTGTCATAACGATCACTCTGATGACGAATGAACTTCTTCGTCCTCTTCTTGACGATTGTCGGCCTATATACAGGGCGGATCGACATTTTGTATTGCTATTTGGAGAAAATCTGCAATAAACAAGCAATTATTAATTTTAATTATACCTGATATGTATTGCCTTGTTGTGTTTGGAGGGTCCTGACACCGTATTTGACTTTAAGGTTAATTATTTGCCACAATTCCTAATTTTTACAAAGAAATATTATCATAATAACACAGCTTGAATGTTTCTCAATTGATTTCGAGGGGTTTAATGCTCATTATAGTCAGGATTCCTTGTGAATTGTTGGATTATTAGGATCAACACATACCGTCCCCAATGCAACGTATGATGAAAAGGTTAGTTCGACCGGACCACGCGCCTCTTCAGTCTTCAAAGAACGTCTCGAGGCGATTTAAAGGCTCATTCTCAACATGAGTTGTGACTGGAGCACGACAAAATGCCTTTTTGAACGCATTTGTAGTCTTTAAAGAGAGCAACACGTGCCTGTGCACACATCAGTTGATATTTGAAGCTATAAGGAGAGAAAAATGGCATCAGCTAATACTAAGGAGGATGCTTTGAGCAAAGATGATGATGAATCTGAAGTCATTGAGATCCAAGATTCTGCTGAGATGTTGAAGGCAACACTCGCTTCCATTGGTAAACCCGTAGCAGTATGTAATTTAATTTTGTTTATGTACTTGAATGAATTGTTTACTGACAAATTTGTTTTTCATGTAGATTGTCGCTCCAATGCCTTCTGTAGTATCACCCACAGTACAGGTAACAATAAAACGCAAGAGAAACCCCTTTTACTGACTATTTAATCATTAATAGTTGACCATAACGTTAATTATACTCTTTAATTTGAATCTTACAGCGTCAAACTGAAGATAATGCCAAAGAAAAATGTCGTACATTCTTGGTAAACTTGTTAAAATCGTGTAATGGAGAATCGAGGACAGTATACCGAAAACTTCGGAGGTTGATTCAAGATCTAATTGACTCAAGAATTGGACCTCAAAGGTTTTGTGCTGGTCTCGTGCCACTATTAAATGCACAGCCACAGCCAAATTTGATTGGTTTCCTCGAGAGAGCTGTGCCACTAGTTCGACGGTCTCTCTTCACCAGGGAAATGGTTATCGAGGGTATCAATCCACCACCGGCGTCTCCATAATTTCAGCAACGTTTACAGTTCTATATCGGTAAAGAGTCTGGTTAATTTTCTTATTTTATTTAAAACAAAAAGTAATAAATTTCTTTTACATTCTAGCAAGGCAATATTAAACTAAACCAAAGTGGCTTGTCATTGTACATGCAGTTTGCCAATATCAGTTCTAGTTTTGGCTTCTACAGCATCAATCAACGTTTACTACTGGAGTACCTCAACTCGTTCAAGAGAGACTGATCTCTGTAATATAAATATTTTTTTAATTACTCGTTACATTCTATATAATACACTGTTACCAGAAGTATCATTTGATTATAAGAAATTTCAATTTAATAAATTAAAAAATATCTTTTTCTAAAATGCCATAGTCTTTTAATTAACTATTCTATACCCATTATCACGACTGTGTCTCAAACGCCGTTTGAATTTTCGCGCCCAAAAGTGACTAACCTAAAGCCCATTTCTCAACGCGCGCATAATGTGACTTTATGAACACGTATACATTCCTGTGTATATTTAATTTACTCTTAACATCGAGAACTCCATACTAAATATTATAATTAATAATAAACTCTACTCCAACTAATCCCCAATTAAATCTAACCTCAAAATTCCTTTCCCAAAAACCAAAAACAAATGGCCGCCATTTTATCGTTTTTGGCGCGGGACGTAAATTGCCTCGCGGTATATTGACAGCCATATCCCGTATACAAAGGGGAGAGGGAAGACGTTAACCATTTAATATCGTCCTCCTCTCTCACATCAGTTCCATGTTCCATCCAAAAATCTCGAATCCACGTCATAAAAAATCATCATCATCGTCGGGTAAGAAATCCACCTAACCTAAAAAAAAAAAAAAGAAAGACATCCTCACGCAACGTTGGTGAAAATATCGATTCACACATCCAACGAGGACGTTCCATCCTCAAATAAAATACTCTGACTCCTCCACGCGATGTCTCGTTGATGGCCTGAGAGAGGCGTGCGGCGGGGAGTCAGAGGGGCAATGCACCATGGGAAGTATTTAATACATATATAGCACGATATGCGCCTGCGCACATCAGTTTACAGTTGGAGCTTGGAAGAAAATGGCGTCAGCTAAGTTTCTGGAGGAAGCTCTGAGCACGGACGTCGATGAATCGGCGGTAAACGCGATCGTGGGCTCGCTCGAGACGCAGTTGGTAACCTCGACACCGGCGGGCTCGGGTCATCAGGCAGTCACAGCGGTCGTAAGCCAACAGAATCATCAGTTAAACAGTGCTATTTCCAACGGGGGCACCATCCCCACAGCGATACAGAAACATGGGGTTGCCAACGGCGGCGGTACCACCTCCGTGAATAGCCTGATGACTCAAGAAGTCAGCAAGACCATAACCACAACGACCCTGTTGCCTGTGGTCACATCAAATGCAGTCGCGTCTTCCCAGGTGGTCGTTACAACTCAGCAACACCCACAGACAACGGCACCAGCATCATCAGCAGGAGCAGCAGCAGTAGCAGTAGTAGCACCAGCACCAGCAACGGCGGGAGTTGGAATTGGAGTTGGAGGTGGTATACCAGCTTACATGAATCAGGTAAACGCCAACCAGGTATCCACAAATCAAAGCAACATTGCAAGTTTGTCTAATAAGAGTGGCCACGAGTCCGTCAAGATAATCTATCCGTCAGCAGGCCAGGTGATTGCGACGACCGGCGTCGTGAACGTAAATAACAAACTGTCTTTCCCCGCGCAAACAGTCGGCCAATTGGCGAATGGAACTTTAGGGGTTACTACACAACACACCCAAGCAACTGTACTACAAACTACCTCGAATGTCGTGACAAATGTGGTGGCTTCTGTGACTCAACAACAAGCACCAGGACAACAACAAACGGTGGCTAGTGTTAATAAACAGGGTACTGCGCTTGTTATCAAGACTACTGGACCACCTGGGGGCATGGTTTCGGTCCCAATGTCAGTACCAGTTTCTGTGGCTGGCAATGCCGCCAGCACGACGATGCAAGCGAAAGCTGGTGTCACGTCGACGATAGTGCCCAGCAATGTACAGATTCTCAATGTTAATACAATGAGGCCTGGTACACCGGTGGCTGGACAACAGGGTGGGAAACAAGTCCCTCAGAGGGTTGTTATTGGCCAGCATATTGTTAATGCAAGGCCTGGAGCTCCTGGGGTGAGGAATTTTTTTTATCATTGTTATTTGATATAAATATGAGGAGGTTTTTGTTGTATATGGATTAATTGATGTTTTTGTATTGTAGATCACGCTACAGACTCTTCATGGACTTCAACCAGGTGCGCAGGGACATTTGATTGTTAAAACTGAGAATGGACAGTATCAATTGCTGAGGGTAGGACCTGCTCCAACGGCTGGTACTCCTGGTGGCACTGCTGTGACGCCTAACAGCATAGGCAATGCTGTGGTTGCTCCAGCGGCTGCGACTTATCGTCTAGCCTCGGTACCGGCTGTAAGTAGGCTGAACGCACAGTTCACTGGTCCACCACTCGCCACCATACGAAAACCCGTTCAGGTGACGCACTCTAATACCTCTTTCGAGACTCGATGTATTTTCATGCTCGTGTAGAGAGTTTTTTTTTACTTGTTTTGAATTTGATTATTTGTTTTAATTATTAGACTATTGGAATGGTATTCTTTCCGGTAAGACCATAGTTCTTTTCTTATGTTCGAGTATTTCATTTATTTTCATTGGTAATAGATGCACATGTTGAGCAATTGATTGTTACTATTTTTGGTATTCCTTTTTTTTCTCTCATTTATAAAGAGAACCACGTGCATGTTTATCTGAGGTAAAATAGAAAATTACTCTGCTTAAATGAAGTAGTGTCATTTTTTTTATAGACGAGTTCTCCTTGGCACAGTTAGTATTAATGCATGATATGGTGTTTCCCTCTTTTTCGAAGAGGAATACAATATACATTGTTGTGCTTAGCTCAATAAAAATCGAATGATTATACGATCACGATTACCTTTCGATAAAGATAAAGTTATTTCGAAAGAACAGTTTGTCGAGTTTTTTTTTTTCTTTTACTTGGGTCATCACAAGGTCTGAGTGCGTCTGAAGATACTTACGAATCTTCACGAATTTTACTCTTATGATTGTGCTTTCTTTGCAAGAAATGTCGTTTGCTTGCACCAAAGAAAAATTTTACACAAGTTACTGGAATGAATTACTTATTAACTGGAGAATTTTTATTATTTATATAATAGACTGTGGCCGCAAGTGTGACTACGACTACTATAACACCATCAACAGTGACTGCTGCAGCCCCTACGACAGTTACACCTCCGACGACTACTGCTCAAACGGGTCAAACATGTGCGCAGGTAAAGATAAAACCTTCGAAAAAAATAATTTCAATGACTATTCAATCATCAATACTTGATCATAAAATTATTTATACTCTTTAATTGAACCTTACAGCGTCAAACTGCAGATAATACCAAAGAAAAGTGTCGTAAATTCTTAGCAAACTTGTTAGAATTGTCTAGTCGGGAACCTAGAGCAGTGGAACGAAATGTTCGGACGTTGATTCAAGAGCTAATTGATGCAAAAGTTGAACCTGAAGAGTTTTGTGATAGACTCGAGAAACTATTAAACGCGTCTCCGCAGCCATGTTTGATCGGTTTCCTCAGGAGAAGTTTGCCACTACTTCGACAATCTCTCGTCACCAAAGAATTGGTTATCGAGGGCATCAAACCACCACCTGTGAGTGTTGTCTTCTCAATAGCATCAGCAACGTCCACAGTACAACAGGTAAAACCTGGTTATTTTTTTTCTTCACTTAGAAAAAACAAAACCATTTCTCCCACACATTCTAGCAAAAGTAGTAAGTCAATCTCGTCTAAATCCTACCATTCTGCAGAATCAAATAAGGCCAACAGTCGCTGCCGCAGCTTCAGTGCCCGTTGTCGTGTCCAGTACACCAACGCCAATTCGTCTTATGGCCCCACCTGCTGCAGCATCGCCAACAGTTGCTCCTCGGGCACCTCAACCTGTTCAACAGAGACTGATTCGACCTGTAACGACAATAGTTCGCACTCCTGTTGCACAAACAGTAAAATCAACAGTGGCAATAGCGAGTGTAAGACCGCCTGCTCCTATTGTACAGAAAGCACCGATCATGACGACGACTGCTGTTAAAACTGTAACGTCGAGCGCACAGGGAAAAACAGTGAACACCGCCACTACTATTAATAAAACCATAGTGCCTTCTCTTGTAACAAAACCACCAGCTAAAGAGAAAGAAAAGAAGACGTTTTCATCAGCAGGTTACACGTGAGTCTACTTTATTAATTACCAGAGTTTTTATTATATATATCTTTTTAATGAACAAGATTGTAATGGAACCAATGATTTAGGGGAGATGATGATATAAACGATGTCGCGGCGATGGGAGGTGTAAATCTTGCCGAGGAATCTCAAAGAATTCTTGGCTCAACTGAATTTGTTGGTACACAAATACGATCGTGTAAGGATGAAGTCTTTCTACACGTCTCGCCACTTCAACAAAGGATTAAACAAATAGGTAAATAAACGAGAAACTTTCATTACAAGATTGTAAATAAAAATATTTAATTAATTATTATTATTTTTTTTTCATCAGTGTCAAGTTATGGACTCGAAGAGCCTAATCAAGAAGTCGCTGCACTAATATCTCATGCAACTCAAGAGAGGTTAAAAAATCTGGTTGAAAAGTTGGCAATTATAGCTGAACATCGGATAGATTTTTCAAAGGTAAAAAGCGTTGTAAAATTTGTTAGATCAATAATGATAAATTGTATTTTAGAGCTCATTTATATATTAATTTCTTATGCTTTTTAAATTTATGTAGGTTGATCCTCGATACGAACCAACGCAAGATGTGAGAGCTCAGCTGAAATTCTTGGAGGAACTCGACAGGGTAGAACGTAGACGACACGAAGAGCAGGAACGTGAGTTACTATTGAAAGCTGCGAAAAGTCGTGCGAAAACAGAAGATCCAGAACAAGCGAAGCTTAAAGCAAAGGCTAAGGAGGTAAGCTTTAAAATTCACCTTTAAAACTCCCCTTTAAAAAATCCACACTATTACATTAAATGATTTCTTAATTAATATTAAAATAGTAATTACTTATTACACTCAAATCAGCAGAAATCAATCATTTCCATCAGGACATTAACTCACAGCACTAAGTCTATTTCTATTTTACACAAATAAAACATTTCTTCAGGTCTATTCAATAGAATATCTAAAACAAAGTAAATGTTATTCATGTCAGTACGTAACAATTAATATTGTCTCTAGATGCAACGAGCAGAGATGGAAGAGTTGAGGCAACGAGAGGCGAACTTGACAGCTCTGCAAGCAATAGGTCCTCGAAAGAAACCCAAGCTCGATATAGGTGGTGCAACAAATAGTGGTGGAAGTAGTGCGAATCCAAATGCCTCGGCTTCTGGAATGAACCGTCAGGTGCCAATGAGGCCACGTCTAAAGAGGGTCAACTTCAGGGACTTAATGTTCCTCCTCGAGCAAGAGAAGGAGACGTGTAGAAGCACAATGCTCTATAAGTCCTACTTGAAGTGATGTTCTGTGAGGGGCAGGAACGCGGGTCGCTCGCCCAATAACTGGCGCCCTATTCACACGGTCTTGGGTGAGCTGGCCTCGACGGACCTCCTCTACCACCAACACCACCACTGCGATTATGATGATGATGATCATGTAACACGTTGTGCGTAATTTACAAGTTACGTATAATGATGTTGACACTGGTATCAGGTACGAACAATTTGAATTGAAATGCTATTGGTACCATGTCAATGCGATTAAATTGATAAACTTCCCATTAATGTAAATGACTGAAGATTTTTTAATGTAATATAAATAGATTGCTCTTTATTTTTCAAAGAAAGGATATCCACGAGATTTTACAGTCGATTTCGTGAGCGAAAGAGAGTGCGTATGTGTGTGTATGTAAAGAAAAAAAAAATAGAGAATTAAGAGAACAAGATAGAAATGAATGTAAGTGATGAAAAGAAATACCATGTTGATTTTGGTCTCGATAGTCTTCATGGTGAGAATTCACGACTGGTTGTAATTTGGGTCACACATTTAATATAAATAATAAATTGTGAAGGTAAATGGCAAGTGGATACATTTAAAAATAAATTATCCATCATAGAAAAAAAAAAAAAAAACAAAGAAATCGTATATGTGTTTATACGTTGCCAATGTTATGTGTACATGTTCGCCATGCATTGTAATACTTGACCTATACCTTTTGGACGCGTAGTGCTGACGTGTGACACAAACAGAACGGTTCATTTTCTTCTTTTTTGTTTAAAAAAATTAAAGATAGTAAATCGTATTTTTGCAAATAGTAATAATAAACAATGATGAAATAATGCAAGAGGCACACTGTCCAAAAAGTACGGAATAATTTGTACAATATAATTACATA
>JABSMT010051726.1:0-12947 GCA_018902335.1 Eumacrocentrus americanus
AAACATTATTTAATAATTTTATAATATAATACCTAGGTGGAATATTATCGTATGGAAGCTAATCACACGATATGTTTTGATGTATTCTCCTTATTTCTCTAAAAAAAACAAATGATGACAAAACTGACGTTAATAAAGAACTGAATGCGGAAGTTGAAAACTGATTTCTGTTTCGATAAATGGTAATGACTCCATTTGATAGCTTGAAGTTGTCGCATTATTCGGGGAAATTGCGTGACGGAATATCTAATGGCGTGAAAATATTTTGGCACGATGAAAAATAGTGTAGAACCGCACATGCGGACGGCAAAAGCACACACCGACCCCTGGTATAAGACGCGTGTGCGTGCCTAGAATGCCGAGGCACCAATTTCGTCTGGTTATAAATAATACAATGAGGAATGATTCGTCCGAGATCCTGGACAACCCCTCCAACCGAAAATTAGATTTCCTATCTGTCGCGCGCACGCGGCCCTCAAGGACTATCTCCCTCTCTACCATACAGTCTTATATATTTGCTGCAGGGGAGTGGCGAGGCTTTTTATTAGTTTCAGTGGCGAAGACCTAAATTGCCCCGTGTGCCTCAACCAATGTCAGATCATCGGAGGGTCCTCGCGATCCAATTATCCTTCCTGTCTTCGTATCTCACGTTTTTTTCTCAGCTTCTCCTCTACTTCCGTAATAATAAAAGTTCTTTGGGTCAGCAGCATTTATCACCGCTCCGCAATTTATGGTATATAAGCTAGCCTTATTCTTATATCGCATTTCATGTTTTGAATGATACCCTAACAGGAAATTCCATACAGCACTGGCGTAATACTGGCAGTCGTTGTAGCACTAGGGCAATAGAAGCGTCAAGTCCGGCCCCTGGTACAATACGCACAGCTTTTGCGTCAGACAACCCATTGCTGGATGGAGACTTCATGGATGGAAACGGCGGTTAACAGATAAGACATCTTTGAGCTCATTCTCCCGGAGGAATATCCCTTCAAGTCACCTATACTGAATCCACTGGTAGACTTATAGACTGCACTGAACTGTGGAAACGTCACCAGGAGGACCGAGCAGACCTATTTAAATTATTAGTCTTGTTTCAACACTGGCCAGTACTGGCGCAGTTACAAACCACTACAGGCCCGGCGTGGCGAGCCATATTGAACCAATACAGGGCCATGTTTCGCTGCGGGCAAATCCTATTGTAGCCAATAATTTTGTGATATATGAAGAGCGAACTTCATTGCTATTTGTTTATTTGCTAAAATTCGTATCTAACTTAAACACGTCGTCAATTCATATTGATTTGGTCTAATATTAGCGAGAAATAATGCTTTAAATAGAAGGTTCAAACCATAATAACTTTTATTCATACCTAAAAAAATCGCACCCTATTGATTTTCGCCGAACTAGATTATATACGAAGTTGGAAGAACCGGACAAGACAGGCTACCCTCAAAAAATTTCATATTCTCAAGAAATTGATCCCACTTATCCAGGAGCCCAAATATTCCACCTATAATCAATTTTTATGCATCTAAGTAACCCCGAAGACCAAGAAGTCCACCCCATCGATTTTATTTATTTATTTTTTTTATTTATTTCATTTATTCAGCCGACCTACCAATCCATTTCCCGTCGATGTTTATAAATCCCATTCATCTACCAGAACAATTAGTTAAGTACCAGCCAAATTTAATCAACTAGAGGTTATATAGTATCGCGCTTCGTGCGCACAATTGTTTTTTTTTTCATCTATGAACTACAAATGATGTAGCGTCAACTCTGACGTCAATTCAACTGATCCGGGCGACCAACTAGATTACACTTTGTCATTCGCTATCCATCTAACTGATCCAGGAAACTAACTAACCTCTACCTTACATGAATTGTTATTGATCCCACTGATCAAAAGACCAGCCGGCATACTTTCTACCAATTTTGCTGTCACTTTCGGCTATTCGCTATCCGAGAAATTGAGAAGCCAATTTGTCTGTTGCCCACTAACGACTATGTACCCAACATATCCCAGAGATTATCTAACCTACGTTCCATCAATTGCTATCTATCCAACTGATTCATCAATCCAACAAGTTCACTACCAAACGATTCCTATCAATCCAACTAAAGCAGATGACCAACTAGCCTATTCGTCACCAATTGCTATCGATGCAATTAATTCAGCAGCTTTATCAGTCCATTATCAACCAAATGCAATCCATTCAACTGGTACAAGAAACCAATTAGAACACTCTTCACCTTTCACTATCTATGTAACTGATCCAAAAGCCAACTAGTCCGTTCTTATTTGCGATTCATCCAACTGATCTGGGAGACGCACTAATCCCATATTCCATCAATGGCTAGCCATCTAACTAATCCAAGACATAAACTAATCCACTCTACACCAGTTTCTATTCTTCTATCTGATTCAGTAGATCAAGTAGTCCACTATCAATCGATTTTTGTTATTCCCTTCGAATCAAATCCACCAATGCACTACTTGGAGACTTTAATAAATGCCATTTATTTACCAGATCGACCGATTCATTATCTACCAAGTTTAATCAAAAAGTCTAGAAAACTAGTCAGTCGGCTTCCTGGAACGTTCATTGGATCCTCTTCAAAGAAAATGTCGAATAGTCCACCGAATAATAGGTTTTGTGTGATTACTCTTAATTGAACTTTCCGAGGTGTAAACTAGCTAGCTTTCAGGACTTGGAGGACCAATTGAATTCGACAAGTACTGTCGTTTTGGCGAAAGAGTTCTCGTCCCCACTCCTTGAGATCCCTACTCATCACCGTTACCCCCACCATCAACCCTACCATCAAAGCAAAGGAAACTCTTTCGCCAGTACGACTTTAGTAGACTGTTTATTTCCGTAAATAAGTGAAATTTATAGAAATCGGTAGATTCGTAAGAATTTCACTGGGCCAGTGGTTTCGTGGATCAGTTGGATGGATAGCAATTAGTGAAGAGTGATCCAGTTCGATATCGGATTAGGTGGGTGGATAGCTAATAGCAGAGAGAAGGCTATTCGATTATCTAGATTAGTTAGTCGATAGGAAATCTGTACAAATAGATTAGTTACTTTTTCGCATCTATTTGATGATTGAAAATTAAAGAAAAGTAAGCTCAATGATATTTCAGATTAGTTGGATCGATCGCAATAGCTGAACAGTGGATTAGTTGGATTTCGGATTAGTTAAAGAGATAGCGAATGAAAGAGAGTAAGCTAGTTGGTCTTCTAGCTCAGTTGAATGAAGAGCAAATGATAAAGAGCACGCTCGCTAGTTCATTCGATCAGTTGGACAGATAGTATTTGATGGAAAGATAGAATAATGGTTTTTTCGACTCAGTTGGATTAATTAGTAATTGTTCGACCGAAAATTCCAGGTACCCCATTTTACCCACCCCACCCTATTTTACCCCTCCCACCCCTAATAAATCACTCACGAATCAATCACCACCAAGAATCATTTCTACACTTCTCCAAAATCGGTTTTCAAATTTACATTTATTTCTAAAACCAGAATTAACCTTGTAGAAACAAGAAAACAATGATGAACGTATGACGATTTGTCATAGATTCGTCATATTTGCATTTAGCTCAACACGATCTGGCATTTCATCCAATTTCATTTTCCACCCCATGCAAATTGATCACCTTTCATGATCATAAACGCAAATAGAATTCCAAGTCCAGTACATTCAAATACTCCAAACATACGTCTCGGAAATTGTAATGGATGTTATAGACCTTCAGGCTGTTGGAAAATGAAGATGAAGAACAGTTTGCATGGCATTTTGTCTTGATAATTGTATAGTTCAACACTTGAGACACGTATAGGAGTGAAGGGCGTGAGTTTAAAATGCCGGGGTCGAAAGAAGGGACGGAAAGGTAAGAAGGGGGCACGGGAAAGTAGTGCAGAAACGAAAAAAGCACGTTCACAAAGGGGGCCTGAGGGTGTGACGCAAACGTTGAGAGACAAATGCGCGGCGGGCGCAATGAAGTCGACTACAGGGGTGGGTTTGTCGAGGAGTTCGGCTGCAGAGGGTGGGTAGAAAGAGTGGGTGTCCGGGGCCACTTGCAGACTGATAGAAGGAACGGGAGAGTGAGTTATCGTCGCAGCGCAATATCTCGCGCGAGCGGCCCGAGAATTGGTCGACGGATAAAGAAAATAAGGGTTCTCGTTGGACGAGAAACCACCCCCTCCACTTCTCCCTGAGGCAATATTTCGCTATGACGATTTTTCCATCTCCGCCGAGAAGAGACGTCCTTCATGTACGTCGAAGATGAAAAGCGAGGGCTCGCATGTTGCTATGATCGTATCTCCGCTAATATTAGACCAAATCGATTAATTTTGGTCTTAATGGATAGGGAATTATCGATTTTCGTTTTATGTATCTCAGCACATTTTTGCCTAAATCGGTATATTTCCGGAGATATTTCTATTAAACAATTCAATATAAATAAAACGGCCGATGTTTCTTGTAAAGAGTCTGGTAGCTTCTCCCCATCAAGGGGATAGGGGAGGGCGTGTACTTGGCGCGAGACACTACCGTGTCTCTTGATATCAATTATATATTAACAAAATCTGGAATGAAAGGATATACTTCGTCAGAGATGTTTTCATGAATTGTGAGTACATTTTGGCGAATACGAGACGTTTTAAGTTGAACGCTATTTACAAAATGAGTCGCCATTATTTCGAGTTGAGCGATTTATTGTTACGGGAAGCCGGAGCCACGGCGACGAACAATTTATGTAGGATTCACGTAATAGTCAGCCACCGCAATGCGAGAAACCCCACGTTGCATCCTCTTTGCGCTGCGCACGACTAAACTTCGTAATTCGATTAAATTGCGGGATAAATGTTTAAAAAAAAACTAATTGGTCTGACACACCTACAGATATAACTAAATTTGATTCGCATTTTTCTGGTCATCCATTATTCGTACGTAGCGTATAAATTTAACGAGAATAAAAAAAAATAGCTCGACTATGAGACCTTTTTTTTGTCGGTCGATGTATTTTCAGATTTATAACCGTCGATCGGATTATGCGTTTAACGTGATTGTGTAGCTATCGAACTCGCCGCGCTTAATCCATGAGGCTATCAACCAACCTCCTGTCCGATTGTTTATTTTATATGATGAATAACAGATAGACGAAGAAGAGAAGGAAAACCGGTCAGATATATAGCTACTGAGAGAATAATAGATGAGAAGAAGTTCCAAGCGGATACCACGCAGTCAGAGAAACGAAGACAGTACATCGCCAAGGTGGCGGCGTGGAAGAGTGAGCAAGAGAAAAAGATAAAGGAAGTATAGAAGCACGGGGAAAATGCGAGAAGTGGATGACCTGAGGGTGTATAAGAAGAATGGGAAGGGCGCGAGGTGGCTGTATCTGAACTGCCGAGAATGTATGGTCCGACCCTACTATGCTTCCGTAGGTTCACAGTAATTTTTTGTTTTCGTTCCGTTTGTATCAAATTACTATAAATAATAGCGCTGCTGACATACGCTACTAGAGGGCGTGCATTGACGTCATGGTCTTCAATAATTCAATCTCCTGACAGAAAAATACTCACAACATTATTGTCATTTTTCTCATGAGGCAATGATTGTCAGTTTTCGAATATTAAAAACAAACAACTTCTTTATATATAAAAATTCTTGCTCAATCAATGTTCGAAAATCCGATGATCTTTAATTTTTTTATGTTCTATATCAATTAATATATCTGTAAGCATCAATCATCAGTTCTCAACGACATAATATTTATTTTTTCATAAATTGTGGGTTGCTTGGTAAAACTGACCGAGTCTACTTTTTTATCGAAATTTTCAAATTGTTAAAATTAAGCTCTTCATGATTTAATGGTCTATTAGTAATTAATACTCACTTTTATGAAAAACGTGACATGGTCAGTTTTACCAACCAACCCACTATATATTTTTTGAGTTATTGTTCAATTAAAATAGAATGAATTATTAAGTTTGAAGTAAGCTTATTTGGAAAATCTATAGTTTCCCGCTATCTCATTTCCTCATACGGGATTAATTGGATTAAAAAAATAATGTCTATATTATTGCATTTTAATTTAACCTTTTAATTGAATACCCTTTGGCCACATCACATTACAATTATAAAATGCGAAAAATTAAATTATTGAGTGTGGAAACATTGAAACGGCTAACAATTGAGACTGATGTGAATTGATGCAACATACATGATAGTCGAATTAATTCAACTCAATAGTAGGACTTGTTTCGATTGTGTTGTCGAATAGCACCTGCAGCAATTCACATCAGTTCCAATTGTTGGTACAGATCAATGAGGACAGTGACGTATAGTAAGGTAGGAGGAGATTTCGTGCGTGTGAAAGAAGTGGGATCACGCAGTGAGCAGCAGGCGAGCATTCTCGCACGGTGGAAGTGGGTGGGTCCAAGATTATATATATCCACCTAGCTGAAGGTACATAATATAAAAGTTTCTGCACACATACAAATACCTGGGCGGGTGTATATTCCCATATGTATAGGGTATACCCACCTATTCCCCCTCGTGCGTGCGAAGGATAGAAAACAGCGAGAGAATGAGTGGAGAGTAATGCGGCGGTGGATTGGAGGGTTGAGAGGGGGTGTGGAGGGTGGCCAGAGAAAGAGAAGCGGATAGGAGAGGGGTAGTGGGGGCTGACAGAGATGAATTCGTTTCATTTCACGCTGGGAAGCTCTCGCGTTCCCCGCGTCCGATGATTTACTGGGCTACAATGTGGTAACCCATGATTTATCGCTACCAACACGCCGCCATCGCTACCACGCCATACCTGGTCCCGGTTTAACTGCGTATAGTGCGGCCCACACCGAGGCCTCACTTCATGCATTCACAGAACTTCTCTCGCGTACGTACCTGCGCCTAAACCGCCTCCTCCACAGGATTATCCTCGGGGTGGTATGGGGAGACATAGGTGAAGGGATGAAACCTACCCGTGGCCACGATGGACCACGAAAGTGTACAGGCATGCAACACCACCCGCCTGCGAGAGAAAACCCGAGATGTGGTTCGTCTTCTTTCTCCAATCACATAAATTCAGCCCTTGAATGTTGAGGTCTCTATTGTTAAAAATTATCACAAGTTCAAATTAATAGCAGCCATTTATCATTCATCTTGGAGATTTATGTTCCTGTATTCTGAGAATTGAATTATACATTTCATAATTATCATTTGGCGATCATTATGGGTCCATGCGTTTAGCAGGATGTAATACTGGCTGATGTATTTTCTAATAGAGTAAAATATTTATTTTATGGACCATTCATATTTACTTTTACATGACTCATGTTTAAATAATCGAAATTATATTTTTATTACATATGCATGGTCATTTGGAACATTAAAATGTCTTCTGGTGGGGCATTGCTGCTTTTTGTTCAGTTGAAAAAACTTTTGAAACACGGGCGAATATTGTTGCGTATATAGATCTGAATGAACTGCAGAAGTTTTTTTTATCAATCCCTGGCCTTTCTTACAAAACTGGTCCATAATAGTACATTCCACCCCAGCATGGAATTACAATATGCATATGCAACTGAAATAACGAGCGGTCTCGCCGTGTCGCATGACGGCCGCCAGATGACCCATTGGGGTTGGTTAAAGTTGAGGAAGCCTGCGAAGCGCATATTACAACGAGCTGTGGTTTCATTCATAGCATGCAAGTTCTCACTCGAGCGTCAAATCGCGTTTGGGTGACCTTAATGCGACCTCATCGTAACCATGACGTTCAGAATAGTTGCGGTCAATGAGAACGACAGTACAAAAGGTATAGCCAGGAATGAATGTCGGATAAAGTTCTTGCACTGTGTTGTGTTTAAACACCCGAAATGTAACCCTAAGCAACGAACACCTCGCGGCCAACCCCTTCCACAACTTGTTGTTCTTGTTACTACTGAGACTCCGTGGTCGTTGTTTTGGAGAAACTGCGACGGCGACTGGATACCAAGAGACCCTGTGAGGTAGTGGGCATTCGAAACTTGGAGCGTCCAAAAGTCGAGAGGAGGAATAGGTAGCGGCTTCGAGGGTCCTTCGTGGAGATTCATTAGGGATCTTGCTGATCCGAGCGTTTAAACCCCTACGGCCGCATCGCGTTGTTACTAACCCCCTCGTTGATTTATCGAGGGCACAATATAAATTTACCTCACCTCTATGAATTGTAGAAAAGCATTGAAAATATGACAGAAGACAGTAAATTAGAAAAAAAATTTGTTCCGTAACTCTGTAACTTGCTCATACATTAATTAACGTTGTGGAAATCATGTTCGTAGTAGGGTGGTGACTGAACGGACAAATTGTCTTTCTTATGGGATATAGTGTGGCTTTGAATTTCCATTTTAATTCAGGTCCATGGAGGTCTCACGAAATTATAAGTTTTATTGTTGTTAATATATATGATAACGCGAGGCGCACCCTTGGGAGATTGTCTCCCTTCAGCGTTCCGCAATATCAGTCACGCTTCCGGTGCGGAGAGAAAACTGGTAGATCCCACTCCGCCGACTTACATATTTCCACGTACAATATTGCATGGGGTTAGGATATAAGGTGAGCAATATGCTGAGGCTTTCACTGGAATATAATTGAAAATCCAACCTACGGGAATGCCTGGTGCGTCGAATATGTCACACACGTAAGACCGATGCTGACGCCACCGTTTTACAGCTTCAAATGAACTACCATATGGACAAGTTTGGTAAGATGAACCATGTAATTGTTCAATGATGTGATTGTCATTGAAAAATTTATCATGTTTATTTAGTTTTAGAGATTTTCAACATGAATCACACGTCCAAGTCAACGAGCAGTGTGGACCGTGTTAAAGTGCATCGACAAGTGGTCTCATCCAAGACTTTTCTTTACCTTATATTTTAGAAAAAAACAATGGAAAGTATTTTATGGTTTTTGATATGATTTTTCATCTTTACTACTCCCAATAGTTATTTTCAAAACAAAAATTAAAAATATTATTCATTTCACACCAAACTGGAAGTGATAGAAGAATGTTACATCTAATCTTTTTTCATCTTTAGTAGTTAAAGTACATTCCTGACAAATTTCAAATTTCTTGACAGTAACCTTTCGCGAGATCTTTCGGCCAGTTTATTTTGACAACAACCGACAGCCAGTCAGACCGATATTTCTCTAGAATCATACCCAATTTTAGGTTTTTGAAGTACTCAGAAGTCAAAATTGATCAGAATTAGATAAGGTTATTACCTTTTGGTCGAATACAATACTTTTCGTTTTTACCAAAAATGAAACAAATAAAAAACTTTGCAAATATTTGCATCAAATTGTACGTACTATGGGCCACTTTATTAGTTGTTTGCCGAGATTTTGTTATTAGTGCATGATTATTACAACATTACAATATGTAGGTAACAAATACAACTAGTTAATCCTCACTACTTAGCACATCTAATAATAGACGAATTTGTTGTAGATATCGTTCTTTCACGGTGTATAAGTTTGAAAATAAACATTTATCTTACCGCCTGTTTTTTTCTGAGGATTATAGAAAAGATTCATATCGCCCTGGCTGGTTGCGACCTTCGACTGTTCCAAGAAGAGGTGGTTGACTCTAGTAGTTAGTGGCGACCACCGGAGAAAACTATACGAACCATGTACGGTGGTCGCCACGGCGAAAATTCCATCGACTCGTAGCCTGTGACAATGGTGACAGACGGGGAGCATTTTTATCGTTGTTTAATTAGCCAGCGCTCGTGGCATTTGCACGACCAGAATAGGGGTCGATACTTGTGGCGACCCATACGCGCGTTTCATTGCTAAAGTTTTTGTAATGCTCCGTGAACAACACAGTGAGAGTTACTTTGCCGGCACATTAGAGTCGTTTAATTTTCATTCGTGGAGTACCTTTATCGCGTGAAACCGTGACTAATCACGATACAAAGTAAGTGCAAGGTCGTCGGTATAGGTTGAATAGGTTGTCTAGGTTGAATTCTTTTCCGAAGTGGACGAAAAACACAGCGCACTAGCGTGCGTGACCGAAGTGCAGCGTATAGTGACAACGTGATTTGTAGACGACCACCGGGCATCATCCATCATGCTTTACATTTATGATATCGTTGCGGAATTATCCTTCGCGGACTCTCTCACAGATACACCCAAATATATTCAGACAGAGACATTCGAACCAGGGAAACACCTAATTTTTTTGTTCTTAGCAACTTGAGTCATTTACCAAACAACGACATAAATAAATAAATTTAAAAAAGCATGTGAGTACCAATTGATACTCACGGAATACATGTATATGTAAACATCATGCCTTGAAACTTCAAATCGATACGAAAAAGGCCTTGAATATCGTGTTTAATATTCTTGTGCTCAGGGAAAAGAGAAAGTTCTTAAATTTAGATTCTTTACATAATATCAGTGCAAAAAGGAATTAAAAAAAGAAAGTAATTCGAAATACCAGAAAAGAACGCTCAGAATTTTAAAGATCAATCGATAAATTTGTGTCACATTCAAGTGCGAACGTAAGCATGCTCTTGGACATCAGCCAACATACAAAAGTGCGACGGAGATTTTTCACCACGATTCAAATCAAACTGAGATAGCAATATTCAGTTCATTTCACTATTTACTTCCATATTTATTTGGTTAAATAAAAAGAAATATGTAGTCTCATTTGAGTAATGAAAATTGATTATACATGTTTGTAGCTATATATTATAATAGTTACAATTCTTATTTTATCAAAGTTTGAAGTAATCTATCAAATCACTTTTTTTCTGTTCTTCACTTTTAGTGAAAAAGAAAAGTCCTGAGTTAGGACAAAAAGTGACTTTCTCTAATTTTTATCTAAATTGGCTTTCGAGACGTCCAAAATACTAGATTTATGATCCTGAACAAATGTCGGTCTGTCTGTCTGTCGTTCTGTCTATCGTTGAAAAATAAACTAGCCGAGTAATTTCCGGACCGACTTTATAAAAAAATTTGAAATTTGGTAGGAAGTTGCCTTGGACACCTAGAATTAGAAATTGCTATTGGCGAGTTCATTGTAACTCCGGCGGGAAAAAAATAATGTTTAAATTTTTTTATCTTAGAAATGCATGAAAAATTTTGAAATTTGGCAGGGATATCCGTCAATAAATGAAAGATGGGCCTTTAGAAATCGAAAGTAAAGCCACGATATTTATTGGTTGAAGTTTGTCACGTGATATTTGTTGCAGTTGTTCAATTCTGATCGGTTTATAAGTAAAGAAGTTTATTAAGATGCGCACGATCATTTTCTAGTAGAAATAAAACAATGGATCAGTTAAATTCGCTTCTTTTTATATAGATTCTAACCTTTCTACCATAAATCAAGACTAATAAGAACCGCTGAAAAACTCGAGGATGAATGTGAAAGTAGTAAAAGGCTTTTTCGACGCTATAACGGCTTAGTTTAGATGGTACCAACATTTATGAGCATCTGTGTAGGGGCGATTGCTATGTCGAGCCAACCCTTACGCACTATTTAACTCGAGACTTTCGGAGGGCCCCAATGCAAGACGTTTCCTGTTTACCGAATTAGTCCGAGATTTACGAGATGTGCTTGTTCCTGCAGGACTCGTGTGCCATTTCACGACAATACAGAATTTTTGGATTGTGCGTGAGCAATGAATTTTTGAAGATATGCATGTATTGTTTAATTCATCGAACGAAGTAAGATTCCTGTTCAATTCGGCCGTTTAGAATTTCGCTGATGTTTGTTTGTCTCCTGAATGCGAAAATCGATTTTGTACAAAATTTTGCAGGCTTTTCCTTTATTACCTCCGACTGCCCAGAAGCGGGTAAACTTACACGAAGAGCAAGTATACAATAAAATCTCTATGAAAGAGTTGCCTATGGCGAAGTGATCATAAAGAGCACTATTGATTCATCGATAATGCAGTTGATGAGCAGCGTAGTCAGCAAATCTACAGGCGGGAAAAATACGATTCTATCTATTTCCATCCGTGAAATTGAACGAGACAATCGCTCCCATAGTCGAAACGTTATAATTTCGTTATTAATATGATAACCTCTTCGAAATTGTACTTCATCTAAAGTTCCTTCAAAAAGAGCACAATATAAATTACAAAAAAAAATTTTTATTTAAAAACCCCCGATCGCTGTGTCTATCTTCAAAAAGAGTGAAATAATCAATATAATGCAAATTTCTAATTCATTTTTAGTATGATTATTAAATAACAAAGATTAACATATCTGTTCTAGCGGGGAGAGGATGTTTCTATCTTGCAGAAATTCTCCCCGACTAGACCAAACATGTTAATCTTGTCGATCCCTTTCAGTCGAAAAAAAAAAAAAAAAAAAAAAAACAGGCGGAACGAACTTTGCATGCAAATATTGATCATTTGGGTTATCTTTAATAGTGCAAAGAATATCGATGATGTTTTTACTACCGCAGTATCATCGTATGTAAATAAATAAATATATGAATAAGTGATTGAATAATACATTTCCGATAAATAAAAGAATCGATGAATAACTTTTTCATTCCTGTTTCTAATAATTCTTACTAAGATCTACAGTTCACAGAAGTGTGTTTATGATTTATCTCTACTAAACTAGCGGACATATGTCCTTTCATCACTATTCGAATGCATGAAAGCCAATGCTGAAAGTAAACAGAAAAATTCGCAGAGTAAAATCATTTTTTGTTTTTTTCGATATTCATTCAAAGACCTATCCAAAATGGCCTATCCCAAAATTAATAAAAATGTAACCGTAAGAGGGACGGCGGCGGTTTCAATATGTACAAGAAATTTGAATCAAGGAAAATGTCTAAGACCGGGTAGCTTAATGGTAGAGCACTCGGCGCGACACTGAGGAGATCCGGGTTCAATCCCCGGTCCGAGACTATTCATTTTTTCTCGAATTTCTTGTA
>JABSMT010051737.1:0-12939 GCA_018902335.1 Eumacrocentrus americanus
AGTAGGTTTCATTGAAATCTTTCATGAAATTGATTATAGCTCCAAAACTATGCGAAATACGATAAAATTGCATGAGAACTTTTTTGTAGAGAATTTAATTTCCTATAAAAAATATTTCTTGCAATGTCATCGTATTTCCCTTATTTTCCGAAATATCTCGAAAAATTCGAATGAATGATTTTTTTTAGAAAAAAACAATTGATTAAAAACAAAATTGATTACAGCTCGAAAATTATGCGAGATACGGCAAAATTGCATATGACCTTTTTTGTACAGAATTTAATTTCCTACAAAAAATATCTCTTGCATTTTTTTCGTATTTCGTATAGTTTCCGAGATATTCATAAAAATGAAATTATCTCCAATTTTCTTTCGATCATCGACTTATCTCATTTGACTGTTTCACTACTGAACTAAACATTAGAAAATGGAAAAAAAAAAAAAAAAAAAAAAAATATCTTACCATCAGCACAAATGGGACCTTTAAATGCAGTCCATCGGCAATCGCACTCGTAGCCATCGTATCTCTCATGACAAGTTCCATTGTTCAAGCAGGGACTACTCTCGCATTTGCCAACACAGCCCTCAGTGACCCCATAGAGACCTGTCCTAGCATATTGTCTCAAGTCCTGCAATTTTCCATTCAACAACAGAGCCCTAATGCATCCAACAAAGCCATCACGATAGGTCGCCGTTGCTCCAACATAAAATTTTGACGTAAGATAGAGTGCACGTACTGGGCCTGGTGGCTCAGGAAATTTACTGCTCAATGCTCCATCAACTATAATTTTAGCTTCTTTGCGATTTCTCTCGACTGATACTGAATGCCAATTGTTGTCTGTAAGCTTGTAAGATGTCTGAACACTAACTGTGACTGGTCCTGCACCAGCTTGATATTGGAATTGGATTTGATTGCCACCATTTATCGAGACTTTTATATAGTCTGACGGTCCTGTACTGTGAATTATCACTGCATCCTCAGTTGTTGTCTTGAATTCGAAGTAAATATCACCATTGTGACCCATGTCGAACTTTGGCAGATCGATTGTGGCATCGACAATCCGGAATGTCACGACGTTTTTGAATAAATCTGTTGAGAAAATTCAGTTTAATTAATTTTTTTTGCATCTTTTAGAGGCTTTAATAACTTGCTTCAGGGGAATAGTAAATTATTTAACTGATTAACTATATTAATTCAATAGGAAAGTGATAAAATAAGATAAGTCGATAAGTGAAAATTTTGACATTTTCATTTTTACGAAAACTATAGGAGATACGACAAAATTGCAAGAGACATTTTTTGTAGGAAATTAAATCCTCTACAAAAAAGGTTATATGCATTTTTGTTGTATATCGCATAGCACTCAAGTTATAATTAATTTTGATTTCAACAACTTGATTTTTTTCAAAAAATCATTAATCCAGATTTTTCGAGATATCCCGAAAACTACATAAGATACGAAACAATCGTAAGAGACATTATTTGTAGGAAATTAAATTCTCTACAAAAAAGGTCATATTCAATTTTATCGTATATTGCATAGTTTTCAAAATATAATCAAGTTCATGAATGATTTCGATGACATGTCCTTTTTTACTAACATATCTCCTTTTACTGCTTCACTACTGAATTATCCTACAAATATTCTACAGGGATATCATGTATCAATACCTAAACTCGTCCACGTTGGTAAAATAATTGGGATCCAAGGAGAATCAGAGCCTCCCAAGATAACACAATTAAGATTAAAAAATAAAATTGAGTCAAAAGTTAGATAATTTTGAATATATCTTACCATCTCCTTCGCAAATTAAGGATCCAAGGGTATATCGGCCCTTCTTCTCGTCCAGAGCAGTCCCAGTATCCCCAAAACGTAATTGACGAACAGGAAGATACTCTTTCTCAGTGATATCTCCACCGTCTTCAAGCCAATCCTCAAAGCCCGCATCGCAATTACACCATTTCGTGGGGTCTGCACATTTTCCAACAACGCCACACTCGCATTTCTGCGATCCTGGCACAGCACCACCCCAATAATCCATCTTCTGATTGGCTCGACTCACCCACCACGAGTTTGGACGGAATTCCTTCTGATCCACTAAAAAAAAAAATTTATGAAAAATTACTCAAATTCACATTAAAAAAAATATCTCGAAAATTATGAGAGATACGATAAAATCGTAAGAGACCTTTTTTGTCGGAAATTAAATTATCTATAAAAAAGATCCCCTTTGCAATTTTGCTCTATCTCTCATAGTTCTCGAGTTACAATAAATTTTGTGAAAAAATTCAATAAAATTTACTTTTTTATCGACTTCTCAGCTTATTCAAGTTAAAAAAAAAGCTTTAAACAAACCTGGTGTATTAAAGAGCTTCGAGAGCTTGCAAGCATAATGAATGCTCTGTCGACAAGTCGTGGATCGATTGAGCAAGGCTTCAATCTGATCCATATCAGCATCATAATTAATATCCTGAACGAAGCTTCCAGCTTCCTCATATCCATCTACAGGCGTTTGCAGTTCATTACTATGTCTAATGACGGTCATGACACGCCCATCAGGATAGAATTCACATGTGACAGGGAACGAGTCCAATGGACCACTGCCATCAACGTCAATCGAGATGTCAGCACGTTGATTAACAGCGTGAATGTTTTTATAAGCTTCACAGGACAATGGATGCTCTGAAATGTGACAAACAGCACCAGAATATCCAGTAGTCGAGCAATCGCACGTAAATTCATGTGAAGTCTGCTGGCAAATGCCATTGTGCTTGCAGGGATTGGGATTGCATCGATCGAGCATTTGACAAGCGTCGAAAATGACTTTGTCTTCACAGCAATAATCATCTTTGGACCAGTCTGATGGCAGTCTGTAGTTTCCATCGATACTAATCATCCTCATGCATCCTACAAAGCCAATATTTGATGCTCCTTGACCAGTAAGGCCACCACCAACGTAATAAACAGCTCCTGTCGACATCTCTAGCAGTCTTTTGGTTCGCATTGGCCTTCCATCGACATTCAGGATGATACTGTTCTTGGCAATAGTCAGGACTGTTTGATGCCACTTTCCATCGTTGAATTGCTCCTCGAAGTTGTCTAAAACTGCTCGGGGATTTCCTTTTGTCATTAGTTCTATTTTGAGTTTGCCTTTCTCTAAGAACAGCTTTACATAGCCGGGTGATGTGAATTGATGGTAGAGAATTAGACCACTTTCTTCGTACGATCGGAATGCCAGGGAGACGTTTAGGGAACTTGAGCCTTCGTAGCCTTTCAAACGTGCCCAGGCTGTTGGCTTGAGGAATGTCACAGGGACTATTTGCCTCTCAGGACATGCGAAAATTGTGTGCACACGATCATAACGAATGTTTTCCCCAGTTGCCTCAGCGTCCTTTAGATCACGGATTATGCTTGTTTTGTTTAGGTAGAAGTTCTCGATGCATCCAGTGAAGTTTTGGGTTACCACAAGACCCTCCTGGGGATTGGGAATCCCTCCTATGTACAGCTGGAACATGAGAAAATGTTAAAAGTATGTCGACAATTTTTGACGATTTTATTTTTATGAATATCTCGAAAATTATGGGAAATACGAGAAAATTGCAAGAGACTTTTTTTGTAGGGAATTAAATTCTCTACAAAAAAGGTATCTTGCAATGTTTTCGTATCATGCATAGTTTCCGAGCTATAATTAATTTTGTTTTCAACAAATGGTTTTTGGTAAAAAAATCATTGGTTTCGATTTTTCGAGATACCTCGAAAACTACACGAGATACGATAGAAATGCATCAGCCCTTTTTTGTAGAAAACTAAATTCTCTACAAAAAAGATTTTATGCAATTTTGTTGTATTTTCCATAGTTTTCGAGATATATCCAATTTTTATTGACTTATCTCTTTTTACCGCTTCGGTAATGATTTAATTTAGATGGATAGATAGTTATGGACTGCACTCACTGCTCTATTCAAGTCCAATCGATGAAATTCCCCTCTAATTCTTCCTTTCACCTGTACTCGATCGACTGAGAAGGCAATAGTCTTTCTGTTCCTTGATATAAAGACATCGTGCCACATATTATCGTCCAAAAGACTGCCGACGGACAAGCTCGTTGTGATTCCTGCGCCCAAATCAATGTTCAGAAGCATCTTATTGTCTCGCAGCTGAACTGCCACGAAGTCGCCCTGGGTTCCACGTGAATACATCAGGATTCCATCAGCATTATTCGTCTTAAATCGAAAACGAATTGAATGACGATCAGTCTCGATTGGCTCTCGAAGAAGATCCATTCGCACCAACGACGTTCCATTGAATGCAATAACGTCCGAGACTGAAAATAAATGATTTCCCAGTTAATTCACATGTATAGGATTGTTTTAAAATGATTTAAGACAGTTTATCTCACTGTATTCACATCCATAGAGCTCAACTCTCATGGAAATTCGATCTTGCCATCGCGTGGGATTTATTCGGATCCATTGAGCAATAATAGGCACTTCGAATTTGTTGAGTTTTATCGATTCTGCATTCTTGTTGCCTTCGAACATCTATTAGTGAACATAATCTATTTTTATTCAACGTTCTCATGTGTGTTATATCAGTAGTGAAGTGGTGAAATGAGATAAGTCGATAATTAACCGAAAATTTGACACATTTTCATTTTTTATAAATATCTTGGAAATTATAAGAGATACCGTAAAATTACAAGAGACATTTTTTGTTGGAAATTAAATCTTCTACAAAAAAGGTTCCATGCAATTTTGTCGTATTTTTCATAGTTTTCGAGATATAAACAATTTTCTTCTTAACAATTAACAGATTGTTTTTTCTCAAATAAAAAAAAATCATTCATCCAGATTTTCGAATTATCTTAAAAACTACACGAGATACGACAAAATTTCATAAGACTTTTTTTGTAGGAAAGTAAATTCCCTACAAGAAAGGTCCGATGCATTTTTGTCGTATCTCCCATATTTTTCAAGTTGTAATCAATTTTGTAAAAGACTTCAATGAATTTTTCTACTAACTTATCTCCTTTTACCATTTGACTGCTCATCAATTGGTTAATTAATTAATGTTTGACATGCAACCATAAACAAAAACTTAATTAGTATTTTTTTTTTTGTCAAAAGCTTTATGCAATGAATTTCCAAATGATGTTTATGTTAAAAGATCGTGACTGTTAGTATATTTGGTGCGAACAGAATAGAAGAAATTTCGTATAAAATCAAGATTTTATATTCATTGTTTTATATTCATGTTTTTCTTTTTTCTTTTAATAAAAAGGCATATAAAATAATTGAAAATAATCCTTCTCTTTCGTCACTATATATAGTAACACAAGAGAGATCCCATCAAGAAGGAATAGTTGTTCTTGTTCAATTAATACCTCTTCCACGCCGTCCTGACTCTCATAACTAGTCCAAGCTTGACCATCATCAGAATACTCGACAATATATTCCGTGACAAATTCTCTTGTATTCGCACGGCCTCTTGTTGCAATACTGCGAATTTCACATCGGTCGCCCAAGTCCACCGTGAGATGTTGATTGTAAGAATTATCATGTGGTGTCCACGCACTATCGCCTGCAAAGCCCAGCCCCATATCCCATATTGTTTTTGATAAACACGATAAGAGAGAAGAAAGTGAACAATAAAAGCAAAAGCAAAGAATAATAAATGAATTGTGGAAGAGGATGCGGAATTTTTTTTTTTTGTGGATCTTTTACAATACTTACTTTTAAAATAATTCTCAGTCTATTCATTGTCCTAATCTAGATTATTTTATAGCCCTAACAATATGTACAGCTTTTGTGTTGTCATGTGCAGTTTCTAGTTTATATATTCAGTGGTATTATCGATACAAACAAATTCTTTCGTGACAAACGCCCATTCCCAAGACAATTCTGTCTTTAAGCAGTAAAATGAAATTAGTCGATATTTTATGATAAATTGCTTTTTTTTCAATATTTCGAAATGATTATAGCTTGAAAACTATGCGAAATATGATAAAAATGTATAGAACCTTTTTTGTAGAGAATTTAATTTGCTATAAAATAGGTCCCTTGGAATTTTATCGTAACTCATGTAGTTTTCGAGATATCCCGAAAAATCTGAATGGGGAATTTTTGGAAGAAAAACCAATTTTTAAAACAATAACAATTTGTTAAAAACAAAATTGATTATAGTTCGAAAATTATGCGACATATGACAAAATTTCATAGGACCTTTTTGATAGAAAATTAAATTCTCTACCAAAAAGGTCTGATGCATTTTTGTCGTACCTCACATAGTTCTCGAACTATAATCAATTTTGTTTTCAACATCTTGGTTTTTTCCTTAACAAAATCTTTCATCTACATTTTCCAAAATATCTCAAAAACTACGCGACATACGAGAAAACTACATAAGACCTTTTTTTTAGAAAATTAAATTCTCTACAAAAAAGGTCCTATGCAACTTTGCTCTATCTTCCATAGTTTCCGAGATATAAAAAATTTTCTAAAAAATATTTCAATGAAACCCATTTTTTTTTATCGACTTATCTTCTTTTACCGCTTAACAACAGCATTTTTCATGCATGCAATCTTAAAGAGTCCATCTGTTATAACTATGACTACAAGAACATTAATCACCCAGTGAAATCAGAAAAGAAGAGTAGAACCACGGTAGCTCGATGATGATAATAATGATGATGTTATGCAACAACAAACGAAAAACGAGACTCAGGCTTTTTGTGATAGCTTTTACCTTAGTATTGCCTTCTTCTTCTTTATAGTCCATATAGTCAAGATTATTGGTTCCATAACTGATGCCATATTCCATGACATACTCGTTATGCGAAGAACGACCCTGGGTCTCAATGGCCGTGATGTTCATGATTTGACCAAGGTCGATTATCAGGTATTGACTATCGTCTGAGTTGCTAGCCGTCCATGCCTTTTCGCCTATGCCACAACACAACAACACGTACGCATGCATGCAACTCAATATAAGACTCTTATATCTTGTAACTCAAATCCCAAATTAAAAGGCTTGCACAAGAGGCAAATAGAGTTAGCTAAATAATAGTCTGATAGGGAGTTGAAGATCTCTTGTTGCTTTTTTTACTTTTTTATCCTTAAAATTATGAGATAAAGGGACAGAATACAGCTAAAGCTAGCACAATAGCACAATACAGATATGGCAATACATGAAAAGCTCCGTTCCTTTGACATTTTTGTCAAGAAAAACAGTTCTAATACAGCGAACAGGTTTTGTTTTATCATGATAATAGTGTCTACATTCAACAAATTTTTATTAACCCACTGACCATAGTTGCATACAATGAGAAAAATACAATAAAAATGATTATTGAGGCCTCTCAGGCTTTGAAAAATAGTCTTTAGCGTACTGAATGTCTTCTGGATGAAGAGGAACAGCATTAGCAATGAGTTCTTCCCAATTCAGCTTCTCAAATTGACCAAATGCTGATGATTCCTCTGTTACAACATCCTTTGGCAAGGCTACAGCTACACAATGATCCCCATCAAGCAATGATTCCTCAAAGAACCAGTCTTGCTTGATGCCATCTCTGTACAGAAGTGTATCAGTAACTATTTGACCATCGTGTAGTTCTGATTTCGTTTGGAAGTCTAGTGTCTGCAAATCGACAACGATTCCAACACCAAGAGCCTTTACGTAGCTCTCTTTGAGTGCCCAATGTCGACAGAACATTGCTATCTGCTTGGATGCAGCTGTGTCAGGCCTTCCTCGAATCTCTTGCCACTCGGATGTCGAAAAGTTGCGATTCATAATGCGAAAGAACTCAGACAGGGACTTCCCACCAGTGTACTCGAGCTTCATGACATCTATACCGATTTTCGTGTCTCTTAGTTCACCAGCAAGGACAGTATAGTCGCCCTGATGCGACACATTGAAGTCTATAGGCCTTGATGGATTTAAAATAATTGGTCGATTATTGTTATCACGTTTCAATTGAATCTTCTCGTATGGAATGTTTGTATATTCATTAACGAATTTTCGCATCATCAATCGACCTACAAGCGATGCTCTAGCATCTTTACGAAAGGCAAATCGTCCTATTCTCTGTTTCTCCTCCAATTGTAAACATGAAACCGCAAAAAGAAGGTCTTTTTCCTTTGGCTGCCAGTCTTGCCAATGGAATGCCCATCTTACACTGCTGCCAGCCATCATCACTGTTGCCAATACAATTCTTTTCTTTATCATCCAACTGTTTATTTAGGTTTATTAGTTATTAACAAGCCTTTGTCTAGTCTGTCGAATGTGCTTTCTTGCTCTAGCAATCACCTAAAGCAAATAGTTCATTCTTTACTAAATTTCCTATTTATTCTTTCAGATATTTCAATCGTTGATTGTAATGCAAGTCAGTGGGTTTTCTTTCAAGACTTCAATTTAATTGAGTAGTGTATATTTGTGTATGTGTATATTACTAATAAGTCTTAATTGATCCTGAACTATTAGTTGGATGAGTAAAACAAAAATATGAGATGAACTCTAAGAACAATGAAATGCAACAAAAATGGAGCATTTTTTCATTGTTATTGCTAGCTAAAAAACAAATTAATGGGGGATTTTGGGATATAATAAAGAAAAAAAGTAACTAGAAACATGTTTTTACGTCTTACCATGGAGTTTAGCGTCCTTTGGACCTCTGTCTTTCACAGAAGAAGTCGCTTTCAATTGTGCTTTCCATAACAATGGTGTATTACATTCATAATCGTCTAGAAATGAAGCCAAAAAAACATCGAAATAATTAATTTTAATTGTCTAAACGAGTAAATGTGGGTGTTACGCCATGTTTGATGATAGAATATGGGCTTGGTCAATGTGGAGTCACGCTTGAAATATGTCGAAAGCTAATTTGTGTGATTTACTTACAAGCTTGAACGGCCGTGGCCGCCAATAAGATTCCGAGACACAATAAACTATTCATCGTGACATGTCTTTGCAATTTTGGGAGATATACTTTTGATATTGAGATAATTTTAAAGAAATATCGAAAATAAAAAGCGGCCTGTGCAAACACACACAAACTTTCTTTGCCAACGAGCCACACAGGACAAGCCCCACCACGATTAAGTGTGTGTAACGTACGCGACGAATGAATCAGAAGCGATTTTCCAGAGTTGAGATGTAAAGGGTGGGGGGAGTGTGTGATTCAATGAATTTTTTACAGACATGGACCCTGGCGCCATCTGTGAGGGTTTTTTATATAACTGTAAGGAAGATGTTTTTGAGGTTATGTATTAAAAAATTGATTTTTGTTGATTTGTGTAGTAATAAATTGTATAAATTGATGAATAAATCGAGAAATGAACTTGTATAAGAGTTTTTCCTTTTAGTAGAGAGGAATAGAATGATTTGTTAGGTTTTTGTCATGAAATGATGTAATGGAGTCGATGAAAAAGTGAATTTTATGGAAATGTTTTGTAAAATTAGATATAGTTTGGAAACTATGCGAAATACGAGAAAAATGTATAGAATCTTTTTCGTAGATAATTTAATTTCCGACAAAAAAGGTCTCTTGAAATTTTATCATATCTCTCATAGTTTCCGAGATATTAAAAAAAAATGTACTATAGTGAAATTCCGATTCTGGGAAAGCCTTTTCACAAAATCGACCATATCTGGCTAACTACACAAGCTACAACAAAATCTCATAGAGCCTTTTTCATAGAAAATTAAATTCTCTACAAAAAAGGTCCCATGCTCTTTCATCATATCTCCCATACTTTCCGAGTTATCCCATATCAAAACCCTTCTCATGTTCAAATCGCGCGCCACCGCAAAGTTAGGTTAGGTTTCTTCCGGATGGCGCTGCATACTTCCTGCGGACCGGTGCACTATCCTCTAATAGGAACGGCGTCGTTATAGCCGCATTTTTCTCGTCCGTGTGTCGTGTGTTGTGAAGTTGAAACGGTAGTTGTGTATATATAAATGGCGGCGGACGAAAAATGGTACTTTACAAAAGATCAATTAGCAAATACACCCAGTCGAAAATGTGGGATAGACGCGGATAAAGAGTTGAGTTACAGACAACAGGCAGCGAATTTTATCCAGGACATGGGGCAAAGGCTCGTCGTGTATCCTTTTTCTTCATACATACAACACACATTCTCTCTGTCTCGACTCTGCACTTTTTCCCTTTGCCCCTCGCATCTCCCCGCCCACAAATTTTCGTTTCACCCTCAATTCACATATTTCCAACTAATCCCTAGACCTTATTGTCTATCTAATTCACATTCTCCACGTCTTTTTAACCTTAATTTATCATCGGGAACCTTTGAAAACTTTCACGAGGGTTCTGCAAAAGGTTCGTAAACAGCGACACGTATCTTGAGGTCACACGCGTTAAATAATGCGGCATGCTTAGTTTGTAATTTTTTGAATTTTAAGGTCCTCTAGGTGATAATGAAGCTTCTCCAGGAGTTTATCTAGCTGCTAGGAATGATAATCATCGTTTTTTTATATGTTAACATCATGATTTTCGTCATAAATTAGCATATTTCCAATCAGGTCACGTTGCAACGGCATTGTTTGCCGTGTGTTGTCGCTTTGACAGGTGTACCAACGCATAATTGAATCCTCTGGCTACACATTTTTAGTTATCCAAGAGGTAATGCCCAATTTGTTGATTTTTTTCGAGAATTTCCCATAAATCATTCTATTTTGGCGATGATAACCTCAATTAATAGATGAAAAGACACATTAATTGTTTGGTTTTTCGTCATTTTGGCTTTTTATCTGGTCATTCAAGTCTTTTGGGGAGTTTTTGTTGATTGAACAAATGAGGTTGAATGATTTTTAGGAAGAAAAAACTTTAAATTTGGTGTTGGGATTCCCCTTTTTTTCTAAACCAAGGTTATATAATGGACTTGATTGTATGTTTGAAGATTTTTCATCATTAAAGTCAGGGAGATGGAAAAATGAAGTTATTTTGTTCTTAAACTTGAAGATTTTGTTCTTTTTTGTCTGAAAGTCCTTTCTCTCACATGTATTATCAATTGAATTAATAAATTGTGTTTTTAATATGAAATAAATACTCTATTCCCTCTATTTTTCAAAACCATTTCACACTTAAAGAACCAAACAAATTGTCTTGATTCTTTACTTAATTATACATGTTATTGTTTTAATGTTACACCAAATTTATCAATGATTTGCCTTGACTGAAATTAGGGATAAAAACAGAACTCAATTATGCATCAACACGGCAATAGTGTATATGCACAGGTTCTATGTGTTCCACTCACTGTCGCAGTTTCACAGGAATGCAATAGCAGCAGCAGCACTTTTTTTAGCAGCAAAAGTCGAGGAACAGCCTCGAAAGCTCGAGCATGTCATCAAAGTCGCTCATATGTGTCTTCACAGAGAACAGACCCCACCTGACGTTAAATCAGAGGTAAAAACACGTTCATTTAAACGAATAATTGAATATTTAACTAATGTATTTGCTTGGATTTTCAGCAATATCTCGAACAGGCTCAGGATTTGGTCTTCAATGAGAATGTTCTGTTACAAACATTGGGATTTGATGTTGCTATTGATCATCCACACACTCACGTCGTTAGATGTTGTCATTTGGTCAAAGGTAAAGTATCAATGAAAGCACAAAGATATAATGAAGAAATTAAATTAAATCTCTCGTTAAGCGATAAAAGGAGATGTCGATCAAATAGTTTCATTGAAATATTTTACAAAATTGATTATATGTCGATAACTATGCGAAATATGACAAAAATCCGTTGAACCTTTCTTATAGAGAATTCAATTCCCTACAAAAAAGATCTAATAGGATTTTATCGTATTCCTCAAGGTTTTTGAGATATTTGTAAAAATGAAAATATCTAAAATTTTGGATAATTTCTTACTTATCTCCTTTTACCGCTTAACGATAGAAATTAAAATTAAAAAAAAAGAACAATTGTGATTGGTATTTTAATTCAGGTAAATATTCAATGGTACTACTAAGATAATTGTATTGAATTGCAGCGAGCAAAGACTTAGCCCAGACGTCGTACTTCATGGCATCAAACAGGTGGCTACTCACTACTTCCTACTGATTCAAATCAAACCTCTTTGCTCACATCCTAGTCATTTAAGACGCATGCTGGAGCAATTTCACTTGAAGAACAACCAAATTGAAATCATCAATTATTTACTTAAAATAGAAATTTTTCTCTACTTTCTAATTATTCAATTATTCATGTTAATTATCTTAGAGGATTTTTATTATCATATGATGAATAGTTAAAATCGTCTTTTAGAGATTATTATTAATTAATTAACTAAAGTCCATGTTTTTATTGTGTTTATGTTTGAATCACAGTTTACACTTGACCACCATGTGTCTACAATACAAGCCAACAGTCGTCGCCTGTTTTTGTATTCATCTTGCCTGTAAATGGTCCAACTGGGAGGTGAGGAAATTAATTATTTGGATTTTAGTTGTGAAGTAGTGAAATGAGATAAGTTGGTAATTTAATGGATATCTTGTAAACTATAGAAGATACGAGAAAATTGCAAGAGATTTCTTTTGTAGGAAATTAAATTCTCTACAAAAAAGGCCCTATGCATCTTTATCGTATTTTGCAAAATTATTGAGCTATAATCAATTTTGTGTTTATCAATTTGGTCTTTTTTCTCAAAAAATCATTCTTCTAGATTTTTCGAGATATCTCAAAAACTACGCGAGATACGATAAAATTATATCAGACCTTTTTGATAGGAAATTGAATTCTCTACAAAAAAGATATTATGCATTTTTATCGTATCCCGCATAGTTATTGAGCTATAATTAGTTTTGTTTTGAAAATATTGTATTTTTCTTAATAAATCATTCATCTAGATTTTTTAAGATATCTCAAAAATTACACGAGATGCGATAAAATTTCATAGGACCTTTTTTGTAGGAAATTAA